>JAVHLU010001173.1:0-35915 GCA_036785755.1 Colletotrichum ledebouriae | reverse complement strand
ACTCCTTAACTAAAGAGGTCTTTCCTAAGAGGTTCTTATAGCTAGAAGTATAAGAAGCTCTACTATAAGCAGGGCCTTATACCTCTCCCTCTTCCTTATCCTTATCCCTATAACTTATAATAAATCCCTAACTATATTAATACTAGACCCTATATATAAATATACTAAGCCTAAATAAGATATACTCTTTAGTATAAATAATATAGAGGGGATTACTAGAGAGTTTAGCCTTAATATAATTAATAAAACCTGCTCCTTTATTAACTACTCTACTATATATAGAGAGCGTATTATTAATATAGCCCTTAAGAGGGCTTATCTTAATACCCCTATAAGGGACTCTATAAAGCGTAATAGTATTAAAGCTAAGTAAATAAACTTAGTAGTAGAAGTTTAATAAGTTATTATATACCCTATAGAGTAGCCCTTCTTTAAGCAGGTCCTCTATATTACTAAGGTAGAGGCAGCCTAGGTAGCCTAGGCTTATTAGGGCTTAAACGTTAGTAAGTGCGGCTTGCGCTAAATAGAGAGAGCGTTACTAATAATAGTATAGCTACTAGCGGATAAAGCAGTAATAGAGGCGGTATTTAATAGTAGCGCGGGTAGCGCGCGAGAGGAAAAGTTAATAGTTTTATAATTTAAATAATTAAAAACTACGTTATTATTAATATAAAGTTAAAGATCGTGAGGCTATAGATATATATAAGTATAGCTATAGTTAGGAGAGGATCACGTAACTAAAGGCTATATATTATTAGGAGGCGCGGAGTTAGAAGGTCTATTATACTTAAGCAGGTAAAATCACTACGTAGTAGCTAGAGGCCTAACTTTATATATATATAATATAAATAGTACTATAGATATAGTTAATTACTATATTATATAGTATTTAATATAAATAAATATTTAAAATATTTATAAATTATATTTCTATTGTTAATAGAGTTATAATATTTACTCTTATATATACTTAATACTTATATTTTCTCCTATTATTATACCTACTTAAGTAGGCTTAGAGCGCTTATAGAGGCCTTAGCGAGGCCTAAGCGAGATATACTTACTTGAGCCTAAAAAAGCAGTACTTTGCTTTACCTAAGCCTAAAAAAAAGCACGAGGGTGCAAGTGCTCTTTTGGAACCCTACTTGCGAGTTCAAGCCACAACTCATCAGGGATGTTTTACTTTGGCCGGCTACCGCATTATCGAAGACTCTTCTTTGAATCTCTGCTCTCCGGCCGTTTTTCTCGCTCATCCGCCCCGTATATTCTGAAGGTTTGATTCGATGTATTAGATGCCAGGAAGAAAAGGCGCGCATTAGTGTCCAGCAAGCTATCTTACGTACAGGCCCAAGTCGCCACACCTCGAAAGCTGTTCTCACCGACTCCATGAGCACAACCCCTTTTCGAATGTTGAGGGCTGGTATCCGTAGGGTTCTTGTATGTGAAGATGCGTAATTAGACATTCATCATCACGCAGAGCACTGGTGTTCTCAGTTGGAAGAATGTTCAGAGTCAATGCAGAACAGGGTATCCTTGCGGGGAGAGACACGCTTCGAACAGGCGAAGAGTTCTAAATCGTGCAGCTCTTTATAACAGACCACCTTTTTCATCGGACTTCATTCTTTAGACTCAGTTCGAAATCTGCGCTGATGGGCGTCGGTGACCTATTAAGACATCTACAAGTCCGCCGCTTGCTGGTAGGGAACCAGCTTCGCTTCGTCAACACCCATCATCAGCACCTTACTTTGGTCTTGGCGGGCAGCATCGGCAGCGGTACAGCTCGGCATTCTGGTCTGTGTATGTGTCATTGGGGCACCGTATCGGTTGCTTCGATTGTGAACGTCTCCCATCACTGTAACATCGTGCAAATGCAACGACGACTGCCATATGCAGGTGCCGTTAACAGTTGAATCCTGCTCAGGGAAGGAAGACAATGGGTTGATATGCGAGGCGGACGGCGACCGAACGGGAGGAAGCACCTGCGGCTTCCAGAACACGGACTGGAAGCTGTCCATATTGACCGCAGCTCAGTCTGCAAGTCTGCTAAATCTAGGTCGATGCAAGAATTACGGAGGTAGCATTTTCCGAACTGCAAGAAAAATAGTCGGACTCGCGGGCCGGGCTTGGATTGTTGTCTATTTTCGCGCCAACCTGATCCCCGAAGCCGAGTGTCTTCACGTAGCATTCGTGGCAGTGCTGAATATGATGGTGTCAATTAGATCGCCAGTACATTTTGTACGCATGTTGACGTATCAGAATCACATTCATCTTGGATGGGAGGAGGCCGCCGAGACGAGGAGTTTAGTATGCAATGAAGATGGGAAAAGCGACGTTGCGGTCGCGGCATTGACGCGGGATTCAATCCAGAGTTGCAATCTGAACCTTGATCAAGGGAGACAAAACAATTTAGCTCAAGAGGCTCGATGAAGCTTTTCCTCAACTCAGCTCAGCTCCAAGCTAAGGTCAGGTGGGGTCGGAGATACCGCCAGGCGGCCAAACCAAATGGCCGATAATTTACCGCCTGCCCGCTAGCGGAGGACCGTCAAAATTCTAGAGCTTTCTCTCAAAGCCTTCCCACGTTCGGTTTTAATCTCATCTTCTTCGTCTTTCTATATCTCATCATCCCTTTGACATGACAACCCAACGCGCCAATCCCAATCCACACTGAGGTAAGGCTTCCTTTCCCATTAGTATCCCGCGCATCTTCCAATCCCCTATCTCTCTCCTACATGATGATACGCCAGCTGGCACCAGTCATAGAGTGATTTTGTACTCCCATCTTTGATGACAAACGCTGCGGTCTATGACCATTTCCTGACACCCGGAGAAACAATGGGCTTTTTTCAACATTGCCGAGCATAAACTTCGAATCTGTTCCTTTTGCTAATCAGACATTGGCACAATCAGTCACGTTTTCCTCCTTACAGCCTGAAATCAAAACCGAGTCACCGCCGACAAGATGGTCCTCCATAACCCCAATAACTGGCACTGGGTCAACAAGGATGTTTCGGCCTGGGCGAAGCAATACCTCGAGGAGAGCTTGACAAAGGTCGAGTCGACAGAGGGTGGTGTCGCGGCAAAGATTAGCAAGGTTGTGAGTATGGATGGCGACGTCGACGTCAGCCAGAGGAAGGGCAAGGTCATCACCATTTACGATGTTAAGCTCGTACTAGAATACTCCGGTAGGTGCCTACTGCAATGCAATCACTCTGTTTCTCCCGTAAACGTCCATTGACATTGTCTACTGCATTCATGTGAACTTTGCTTGATTGAGTCTGGCTAACCACGTGTAGGCACCACCTCTGACGAGGCTGAGGTTTCCGGTACAATCACCGTTCCTGAGGTTGCCCACGATACCGAGGAAGACGAATTCGTGGTGGGTCTTGTTTGAAATCTCTGCCGTACGCCAGCTCCATAACTAAGCGATCCCTGCAGTTCGATATCGACGTCTACTCCGAGTCTAAGGAGAAGCAGCCCGTAAAGGACTTGGTCCGCTCTAAGATTATTCCTCTGCTGCGCAAGGAGTTCTTGAAGCTCCCTGGCGCTCTGATCGCTGAACATGGCAAGGACATCCAGCATGCCCCCGGCTCCAACCCGTCCAGTGGCTTCTCCACGCCGAAGTACCACCCGGCCGGTTCGGCTTCCAAGCCCTCTGAGACCACAAGCGTCAAGGGCAGCAGCGGCAAGGTTGTTAACACGGTCACCTTGACGGATACGGCCGAGTTCCGCACCACTGCAGAAGAGGCATACCAGACTTTCGTGGATCCCGCTCGTATCGCGGCATTCACTCGGGCTCCTCCCAAGGTTTTCCAGGGAGCCATCAAGGGTGCTAAGTTCGAGCTGTTCGACGGAAACGTTTCCGGCGAGTACCTGGAGCTCGATCAGCCCAAGAAGATCGTCCAAAGCTGGCGCCTGAAGCAGTGGCCTGAGGGTCACTTCTCCAAGCTGGGCATTGAATTCGAACAGAATGATATTGACCACGTGACGCTGATGCGCGTCAACTGGGACGGTGTCCCTGTTGGCGAGGAGGACGCCACAAAACGCAACTGGCAGGAGTACTACGTCAACAGCATTAAGCGCACTTTCGGGTAAGTCCAACTTTCCGGTCTCGCCAGCTTGCGACGGCCTGCTCACCAGATCAGTTTCGGTACCATTTTGTAGATTTGCGCTCCCGATCGAGGAGAGCTTCAGAGAGTGCCCAGTAGCTAGGGAAATTCGTGTGCCTTAGCACGGCGTGGGGCTCAGCAGTCGATTAGACAGGGCTGAGCGGAACGATGAGGTCAAAGGCCTGTTACATAGACGCTCGGGATGCCTAGAAGCTTCCTAGATTGGCTCTCGGTGCCTCTGTTTCCAGCAGCCAGAAACGAATTAAACGCGAAACGTGAAAACGAAACGAAGATAAATGCTTACTGTCCACTATGGAATATATGTTCATTCACCTTGCTCTGCTCAGGTGGCTCATGTCGACCTGTGACTGTCAGCGCATCCATGTCTTCATCAAACATGGGCGCATCCAGCCATCACGTACCAAACGTTGTTACAGATTTCCTAAACGTCGTCGTTGTCAACATTCGAATAATCAGGGGATGACCGGACATTTGTGGCGTTTGCTAAGGAGGTTCACTCGCTTGAATGGTATCTAGCTAGGATTGGAATGCCGTCCACTCCTCCCAGTAAATCCTAGTGCGGGATTACAAAGGTGATGCCTTGAGGGCGTGTCTTTGCCGCCCAACAGCTTCAACAGAAGGCTGATCCCGCTTCACGTTAAAGTTGTAGTTCGGCACAAATATATCCGCCAGATTATCCCACAGCCCCAGATCGTACAAGTTCTCAACATCCTTTAAGTTCCACACGCGCTCCCACTCCCCTTCTCCAGGCCCATTTAATGGAGGAGGCATGCCGTCTTCTGTCCTGGCCAGAATCTGCTGGGTGTCAAGCGGCCAACGCGTCCGCTGCGGCTCGAAGCGCGTATCCTTTGCTCGGTCATCGGGCATCTTACGCTTGAAGGCACACCCGTCGTCCATCTCAGCCTTCCAGTCGGACCACTTGAGCGATTCGTTGGTCGTTGTGCCAGTGTAGACGAGCCATAAGGTGTAGCCGAGCAGACCCCAGACCAATGGCGAAGTCATGGCCGCCAATAACGTCACTGCGCCCATGCCAACATTTCTGTCCACGAGCGCCCAGTTCCAGATGAGCAGGTATTCTTTGATGGACATTTCCTTGGCCGGCCACAAAGTCCAATTAGGATACTCGGACGCAATCTTGGTGGTTAGTAGCGAAAAGCCCAGTAAAGCGCCGTACGAGCAAAGAAGTGCCGTTGACACGAGGAGGAAGATAAAATAGTGCTGGTTCTTGTATCCTACGCACCCGTTGATGAATATGCAATGATGATCGAGTTTCGCCACGCAACGCTTGCAAATGCTGCAGTGCTTAGATCGAGGTGGTTTAAGAAAGCCGCAGGTGCTGCACTTTTGGCCTGGGAAGAAGATGGAGTAGTCATATGGATAGAGAGACATGTAGTAAGCATGGTTTTCATGCGTGATGTAGCCTGGATCGACCATGACCGACTTGTAAAGAAAGAAATATGGTAGGAAAATGCTGATGCTTCCGGTGATTTTGTGAAGTAGTGGAAGCTGCGGCCATGCACCTGGAAGATACAAGTACTCTGACACGGAGAGAATGAGTATGAAGAAGATCTTGATAATGTTAGACCAAGCTCCTGCAAAAGTGATGGTCGAGGTTGGACTCACAACCACAGTCGGGTGGCGATCATGGAGCATGTAGTTGCCAAAACGCAGCATGGAGCTCGAGAATCTCCCTCCAGTCAAGATCCTGTCAAGGCCCAGGAAGCTATTCGGAATATGTATCCACATAATGCGGTGTAGGGTTGCGATAGGCGTATGCCTGCGGAGTTTTAGCAGTCAAGTCAGTTTATCGAGAAGGCCACCACTATCCCAGTGCTTCCAGGCTGATGACAGGTTCGATGAAGACTCACCTTAGAGCCGGGAGTCTGCCAAAGAAGGCTACAAACACGGTGAAGGAGATGGCCAGCACGAAGAGTGCCACCTTCCCAAGAAGTCCCATGTCTTGTTGTTGTCGTCAGCTGTATGCAGGCATTCTTTGAAGTAAAGAATGTCAAAATCCCGCCGATACGGCGAATGTGCCTGCCTGTCTAATAAAGCCCAGTAAGATGTGCAGCGGTTGATGAAGTATTAGGGGCAGTGCAATAACAGTCTTTGGGGTGAGATTCGCCTTTTGGCTGCTAGCGGCTTGGGCCCGTTGGCCAGGGCCCACCCACTACCTCACCTACCTCAGGAACTAGCACCGGACAAGAAGCCGAGCGATGCGAGACACGCGTCTCAACGGTTTGACGCGCTCACAACTCGGATGCGTGGCCCGAAAACAAGACGGGAGTCATATCGAGCATCAGGAAAGTTCGAGTCCAAAAGACTCCGGCCCGCTGACGTCGGGTACAGCCAATGATCGTTAAAGCGGTTTATGTACACAGGTCCAAGCGTCCGGGAGCCCCAGGTTTATATGTCTTATAAGAGTAAAGCTCTTATTTACATAAGTAGCTTAAGAAAACAGGAAACGAACGACCCCATTCGTCCCCAGTACCTACCTGCCTTACCTTACTTTACTGAAGTAAGGTAGGTACTCGAACATTATGTAGGCATCGTGCCTCACTGTCCAAGTATAAGAACGAACAAAAGGGCAATGGACGACAACGCAAGGCTTGAGAAGCCTGCCAATCTCTGACCGAACATCCCCGAACATTCCGTCTTCCACAGCCTGCATCGAGTATCCAGTTCCTTCTCATCGGGCCTCTGGATGTCCGTGCCCTTTTGAACATCCCCTGACCCCAACATCCCCAGGATCAACACCGCGCGGCTATCTTCCAGTCCTCATTTCGTACGGATTGCGTAACTCACGTTAACTACGGACCACTGCAACTCGATCGCACACTTCATTAACCCTTGGCAAGGAGGGCCTTGGACGTCTGTCTGCGACACGGCTCATGAAAGCGAATTGTTTCCGTGCGAGACGCATTTTGTTTTTTTTTGGACCGAAAATGTCAGCCGCAGTTGTTTACGATGGAGTGCCCGGCGCTCAAGGCACTCTCTTTCAAGGCAAGAAGTTTTGGGTAGCACGTCGCACGCCCGACAGGCAAAGAATATTGCAAATGATTACGGTAACCTCTCTTGATCAGCTCTCGATGGCATTCGGAGGCTTACACTAGCAGCAAAATGGCGGAAAAATGGTTCCCCTCGAGAAGAACGCGGACTTCTTGATTGCGGACCGGATAAACCGTCTTTCTGGCACACTTTCATGTCAATTCATCGAGGATTCCATCAATTACGGCGCTATTCAGGAAGAAGACAAGTATCAACTCAATCAGTCACCTGCTACTGCCGGACCATCAAAGCTCGGCACGAGAACTGCATTTACTCCTGAAGACGATGCCGTTCTGGCCCGCTGGGCGACGTCGCATGGCGACGCCAGCGGAAATGAAATTTACAAGCAGCTCGAGAAAATCGTCAGTATGCTACTATTAGAAATCCAGGAGCGGTTTGCTGACTCATACCAGAACAATCGACATACCTGGCAGTCTTGGAGAGACCGGTGGGTGAAGAGACTAAGCCAATACACTGATGAAGACAAAAAGAAACTCGCAAGTTCTGCTCCTTCTATCAGACTTCCAAGACCGTCCTCACCCAATGCCACCCGGCCGAAGCAGAATGTTTCGTCAGTGAAGAGCAACTCATCGACTTCGCAGGGAAAGGTGTTAAACCCTTCAGTACCTTCTCAGCTAATATCAGCTGCGGGCCAGCGAGTTACTCTACCACAGTCGGACCCTGCACCAAGAAAACCGTCTCCTCGGCATCGATCTAACGAAGCCCCTTCGAATCAACCTGACGCCAGTCGTTACTCGGCGTCCTACCTCAGGGAAACGAACAAGAAACCAACCGGTACCTCTGGTGACCGAAATGAGAATAGCCGCGAACGGATGACTGCAAGAACAGAAAAGGTGCCCGCTGAACAGATGACAGTTTCAGCATCAGACAGCAAAGATGACCAGACGGCCGAGGGCTACGCTACAGAGGAGGAAGACGGAGCGTCCCAAGGCATTACGAGGGAGGATTTCTACGAGCGACTCGAATATTTCAGAAGTACTGCTCGACCAGGCCTTGACACCAAACCTCTTGTCTCCGGCCAAACTGTTGATTTGTGGCTCCTCCGATTTACTGTTCAGCAAGTCTACAGTCGGGCAGGGGTTGAACCTGACTGGGACGAAATTGCAGGAGAATTGGGTTTCCCTCGTGAGGCATCTAGGGCGCTTCAGAATTGTTTTCATGAGTATGCTGAAATATTCAATCAAGTGGCCGACACCGATGACTATGATTCAGACTCGTCGGATGAGAGGGAGACTGAAGAGCAAGTAGAGTCAAGAGGTAGTGAGCGCTTCCGAGATGCGAGGCATGAAGTCGAGGCGGCATCGGAAAGCGAGGCTCGCTTTTCCCTACTTAGCGACACACCTAAAGCCTTAAGGAAAAGACGGACCATTGAGATGGAAAATTCCGGCGCATTTTCAACTCCACAGAGCCGGAGAAAACGGTCTCGAAACGATGAGATACCTTCAACGCCTGAGGAGAGGCCTAGCACTGCCATTCTTAAAGATCATGGGCCCAGTCCATCACTCAGCGTGAAGAAGTTAGACCAGGCCACTCAGGTAGAACAGAAACCCAGGTCAGAGACCCAGCGAAGTGGTACGGCTCGTCGACAGGAACCAGAAACACAAGACTTTGGGTTTGACGACGAAACCGCCGAAAGCCTAGACCGAGCAGTGCCTCAAGAAGGCAAGGATTACTCAGTGCCTCCATCTCAGCAACTGTACAACGATGATTTGGTGTCGAACCTTCTTGATATATCAGAACACGCGCCGCCGCCGCCGCCGCCACAAGTGGAACAAGATGATAACGTCTATGATCCTTATGACGAATTTGAACCGGATGAACAGCCCAAGTCTCATCCCGAATCTCAAGGGTCGGCAGAGGTTTCCTGTGTGGATTTCTTCATCAAAACCTACCGAGAGTTCAACTACTCCCGCGCGGACGCCGTGAAAGCCCTCACGTCGACGTCCATCTGCCAGCCGTTAGCCGCCGCACTCCTGGCGCATTTTCGAGAGAACAACACAAACGAATTGCCCACAAACTGGGAGGGCGTCTGGACAGAGTCGGACGACAAAATGCTGAAGCACGTCGACCGCGAAACCGGACCTGACAACGTAGCTGACCAGTCCAGGCTTAAGAAATACTGGGACTACCTCGTGCTGAAGCACACGCAATACCGTATTGATCACAGGCGGGAGTTCCTCATTTCCATCGCTGAGGCTGAGGCCGAGGATGAGTTGCGAAGAAACTTCGAGCCTGAAATCTCTTAGCACAGACGGGACTTTCAACTGCTAGTGTTTCATGATCAGGACAGGATGCAAATTGAAACATCATGCAAGTACCCTGTGTCCCTTCCGGCTCATGAGTCTATATCGTTTGCCCTCGTCCCGTCTAGTAGTCGTGGTGGTGGTAGTGGTAGTAGTAGTAATAGTGGTAGCCATCTCTACTCCTTGATGATGGAATATCCATAATGCCAGCCCTCCTTCCTCATGTCCTCCCTAACCTTGTAAGCATTCTCGGCGACGTCCAACAAGCCAAGGTCAACCTCCACGAGGCTCACATCTTCCTCGGCACCTAGCTTCCCGAGTGATCCAACAAGCGGCATAGCAACCTGACTAACGCCGCAATACCTCAATATGCCATCTTCTCTCCTTTCCACTGCGCCCTCGGGCCCGCCCGCATTCACGAGCACGATAGCAGCCGTGTTCTCGAAAGCCCTCGCCACGACAACATTCTCCAAAAACACCTTCTCTGAGTCGCGGTTCACCACTTCCCCGGACCCGGCCCGCTTATACTCATCCGCCATCCAGAACGCGGGGCACACAATGATCCTCGCGCCGTCGCGAATCAACTCCCGGAAGGCCTCCGGGAACGCCAGGTCCCAGCAGACCAACAGTCCGACCCTGCCGAGCGGCGTATCGAACGCCCCATGCGGCTGCGGACCCTTTGTCAGATGCGGTCGTTCGTTGTGCCATAAATTCTTTTTCTCGTAGCGCCCGAGCACACTGCCGTCGGGTCCGACGAAGTAGGCAACATTAATGAGGTCCAGGTCGTCGTCCTCACCTTCCGGCTCCACGATGGTGCCGGGTACGATGGAAATGCCGAGTTCCTTAGCTAGTGCTTGGTACTTTACCAGATACGCGCCCGATTGTTCACAGCTAGTGACGAAGGCAGGGTGCTCCGGTATCCAGGACGTGAGATGGTACTCTGGCAGGACGGCGAGTGAGCAGCCCTGTGAAGCGGCGGAGCGTAGATACGATTCTGCCTTCCGAAAGTTATGCTCTGGCGCGACTGCCTGCGATGCTCGTCAGAACTCTGTTCGATCACGGCTAGCTTCTCACCTGGAGCGCGCACGCAAAAGTGGCGGGGTTATGGGAAAGAAAGCAACTAAATGCCGCGGAGAAGGGAGACATCCTCATACGATGCAGGGACCTGTTCTAGGGAGTCCTGACCTTCGGATGCATCTGTATGAGGGCAATCTTGGCCTTGCTCGGCATCGTGACCATGTTCGTCTCGTCTTGAATTAATCCTGCAGGTTTAAGACAACCGGCTGTTGGAGATACCAGCAAACTTTGGTAGAGTTCGGGGTCAGCATGTGAGGAGAATGAGCCAGCTACTGGGAAGCCGACTGCTCATAAAATGCCCCGCTATCTGCCTTACAGTAAGTACACTGCGTCACTGGGCACGACGAATCAAGAATACTGTGCAGTACTGAGAATGATCAAACTCCAAATCATTGTGCGATGTACCCGAATAGGCGGCTGTTGCTAAGTCCATATGCGAGAAATGATGTCAGAGGCAACTCCGTCTGTTTTCCGTAAATAATGCCACCGCCGCCGTGAAAGCCCGAAACCCAACCAGCAATTCCGAAAATCAAAGAACAAAAGCAGTGACGAGGAAAAACAGTAACACCGAAGAACCATCTTGTCCGTAACTCGTTTTCGCAGTCGGTTCAAACCGACGTCTTGAATACTGTCCGAAATTTGTCGAAGCGCCATCAACGGCGGGAGTTGCGTAAGTCTGATGAGAAGGTCCGAATAAAATCGTTCTGTGTCGGAGTCAATGAGATCATATCATTTGTTTCGTTATAAGATATTGTATCGCCCTGGTAAGTCTTCCAAATGCGAGTAGAGAATTGGAAACTTTCGAGATGAGAGACGAAGAAGCCGACGACCTCGCCTGAGAGAAGATTAGTACACGATGAGATAATTGCTCTTGCTGACTCACCTATACCAATGAGCATCAAATTGCGACCAGCAGATGGACGGAGACCGTACGATCCCATGAGCAGAGTGCCAGTTGGACAGACAAAGTATGGCACCCATTTCATCCAGCCTGAGGAGCCCTTCAATAAACCGCGAACATCGGATGCCGAGGCTGCCATTTTGTCCAAAGCACCCAGAATATCTTCTGACTTCTGATGCGCTTCCTTCAAGTGCTCCGTCTGAGTCTCGTACTGCGATGAGAGATTCTCCGTCAGATCGAACAGTTTTCCCAGCCCCTTCGCAGAGTTAGCATCTGACACGTTCAACGATGGAAAATACGCTCACCTTTTCGAGATTCTCTTGCCGACCAGCAAGTTCGGCAACCCTGAGATGAGATAGTTCCTGTTTGCAGCATCAGCCAAGGTCCCTCCTTGAGTGCTCATGCTCCTACCATAATGTTTTGTAGGGATGCAGAAGACACTGCAGCAGAAGCGATTGCGGCCAACACAGCACCAAGCTCGGTTTCAGCGCGGTCTTTGAAAGTCGTCAGCGCAACCTCATGCGAAGCTGCGACTTCGGCATTGCTGCTCATTGCTGTTTTCAGGAGAACAGCTAGAAACTGCTGCAGATTATGTGCATCTTCGAATCCGTTGCGCATGATTTTTCGCGATGCCTTCCCATTTCAGTACAGCCTTCGGCACGGGAACGGCAATGACAACGTACCTCAGCTGTCTGCATCATCTCATGGGAAAGTGTGTGGTCCATGTCTCGGAGACTATTCCTCAGTTGATCAATTTCCGGAATGATGCGACTAAGGCGTTCGGTTGCTTCAGTAGCTCTCATGTTGATGTCTTGGAAATGAGCTTCAAGCTCCCGTTCGACTCCCTCGGAAAGCTTTGAGAGCACCTCTGTCAAACGCTGATGGAGACGAATACTCTGAGCTGCTATCATATCAGAATGGCTGCGGAAATCATGAATCAAACTCACCTTTGTCATTGTCTGCACGAGCAGCCTCGCAGAATCTGAGAGCTTTATGACGATAGCTAACCCAGGTGTTCCATGCCGAATCCGATCCGGCTAAACCTGAAAGGCAAGAATCGATTTGTTGAGGGCTTACATGAAGACGAGGGAACTTTGAGTCGGGGATCTTGGCTAACGATGACTCTCGAAATGGCGCACAATCTGAAGGGATTACGAAGCTTCCCCTCTCAAGATCGCAGATAGCGAGACTCGCGGCATAGGAGTCGACAAAATCTCTGATCTGCCTGCCGCTATCGATGAGAACGGTCGCGTCGTCTTTGCCGTCGAGCAGCTGGCAATTGTTGACAAGTAGACGAGCGGCTATTCGATGGCATAGCGGCTCAGCCTCTAGCTCTTGAAGCTCCTGCATGGCGACGGCGTAGATGTTTGGGAGACGAGACGCAGGCTGTATTCCAACCGAGGGGCTCACTGCCATTCCCTCTATACTTTGTCCAGCTTCTGGTGCATTTTGACCGCCACCAGACCAGTAGAAGGCTTGGATGGTCGTAGCGCCGCATAATATCAGAAAGGCTCCGTGGAGGAGCACGCGTGCGTAGCACCGCATGCCTGCATAGGTTGGTATCGCCCTCGAAGTTGGGTCTTTTAGGTAGGAAATAGGTAGTCGAAGGAAGACGAAGAAAGTGACGGAAAATACGAGAGGTGATAGAGGACTATGGAGAAATCGTTTCGATCAATCGGGGAGGAAGAACGAGGAAGGCGCGGGAAGTGATTAAGGTAGACAGGGTGGTGGGGGGTGTGAGGCGTTGAGATTCGGATCAACTTCAGGGTTTGCGGAAGGAACGGAAGTAACAGACCAAAGGACAATACCTGCCTACCATAGGTACCATATGTGGCTTTTTTTTTAAAGACAAAACTCGAGATTACAGAGCCTGGATAAAGGTAGGTTCAGTGTTCTATATTTGGAGGAAAGTGCCATCTGGGAAAGGAGGAGGAAGAAGGAAGGTGCAAGGTTAGGGTCTACACCTGCCGCTTCCCATTTATAACAAAACAGGCAATGCTTGGCATAAGGCATTTTGATACCAGAATTATTTCTTGCTCAGAAGTTATGCGGTTCGGGGTCCCTCAAGGTTTGTTATGGGAAGGGATTCATAACATGGAAGGAGATGCGAGAAGGCGCCACTCGAGGTTTGACCTTTTCTCCATGAAGAATTGTTCATCCAGAAAAGACAACTCTTGAATTTACAGTTGATAAATGTCCTCATCGCCAGTGTAATCGAGTCGTCAGGAGTACTTGCTAGCAAACCCAGTAGCGACGTGCTCCCTAGCCTTAAGTCTTAATGCCACACTAGACAAGCAATATTCTAAGGTACCTAGTCCCTAGGACTCATATTAAATCTTCAACAAATCGTTGGGAAATTTTGAATTTCATCAGTACCTTAGTCTTAAATCTCAGCTTTCAAACAATGCCCAAATGCTGAGCCGACACCGATCCACCGGAGAAGACCAGATTTCTCTGTTGGTGCTCTTTCCGCACTCGCACGTCACAAACCTCACAACAGTAAACATACCAACCAAGCTGCAACCTCAGGAGCCTTTTTTTCTGTGTCCGATGTTGCTCGTAACCAAAAACCGAAACACACCAATCCCAATCCAGTACTCCGTCTGCAAGTGCCCCATGAAGTCGTCGTTTCGCATACCAACGTGATATGCCAGCTTCTCGGCCAGATATCTTTGCGAGGTGGCTCACCACGATCGAATACCATGGGTATCCGGAATTTCAATAGTCATAGGGCCACTCGGTCGATTGAAGTTGTGAAATAAGCACCCCCTTGATTTCTCTCTTCTAAACTACTTCCGCAGAGTTTACATATATCAGCTGTTTGTGCAGCAAGCCACAACGTGCCGGGTCTAACATTCTGAGATCCACTTCGCTGGGATTCCTACTGAGATATGAGCTGCTGGGCAGAGATGCTTGTTGCAGATTGCAGACTTATCCAGGGAGCATAGCTACGGCGTGAGGCCAACCTTTACGTGGTACGTAGGAAGGGATGTTGCTGGATTTGTGAATCACGACCATATGTCATAGTACCCGGACGCTGAAGGTACTGGACACACAAATCTTCGAGCGGATCATCGGCAGGGTTTGCCTAGTGATATCTTGCTCTCAATATTTTTGCAACTACGCAAGTTTGTGGACACTAACACAAATACAAGCAGCAAGCAAATACTACTTACCTCTCCTTTCTCACCAAAAACAGCGCGAGGGGACAGATAGATATACCGATATTCCGGCTTGAGGTCAAGAGTAGCTGGCTGGGCGGCATACTCTTGTCAAGTCGGATTACCCTCGTACTCACGCTAGGCAACATCACGCACCAGGCTGTTGATGACATCCCGAAGCCAACGCGTAGAGGCGGTACGCTGTCCTTCCAAAGAGACAACAGAATGCATTATCAGATTGCTACCTATTGAATGAACCGCTGCAGAATCACATGGGAGAGTTAGAGAGTGTAGAACTAGTTGGATGACCTGAAAACCATCGAACCAAAGAAGCCAAACCGTGTGCTGAACAGACTGCCTGTCTAGTGCTTTTTCTCCACTAATGCTGCATGACGTATACTCACTCATGCCGCGAGAACCGCGACATCTACGCTTCTTCTCCACCCATCTGCTTGATAGAAACAGCCTCGATTTCGTCTTTGTTCTCCTGTATGGTAGCCTCGACCACGGTCTCGCCAGCCATGTTAGCAGTCAGTGTCTTCGTCTCTTCTTTGGACGGCTCCGACTTGGTGTCCTCTGGTACGTGAGCCTCAATCTTAGTGTCACCGCCCTCTTCTCCGACAGATTCCTTGGAAAACGTCTCCCCCATAGACGAAGCCTCCACCGGCATTTCCGTTTCAGGAGGCTCGATCCCTTCTTCTTTCTTCGTTTCTGAGGAGGCGTTCTCGATCTCGGGAACAACCTCCTTTCGCAACTCAGGCAGTGGACTGTCAACTTCAAGATTGCCGCTGTCACCGATGCTCCAGCATACTCTCAGAGGCGAGAAGGACAGCGTAGGTACGGAAGATTTGACTTCGGCGACCGGCGTCGCAGCCTTGGCGGGAGCCCTGCGTTGAGGACCTCTCGCACGACCTTTTCGAGCATCGGATAAGGGTGCCTTCTCCTTCTCCTCAACCACGTCCGCAGCAGGTGCCTCCTCCTTCCTAGGGGACATAGGACCAAGCTGGAGGCGCTTGTTCAGATCCGACATGAAACCGGCTTGAAGAGCTGCAATCTTGCCACCAACGGGTCTAGCGGGAACGGCAGGTTTCTGCTTGGGCACCGCATCTTGCTCTTTAGAGTCGGCGCCGGACGAGAGAGTCTTGGTAGTGCGCACGGGAATCTGAGGCTTTGGCTTATCCGACACTTCAGGTCTCGACTTGTCGTCACTAGGCGTTTGTTTCTGTCTAGGTCGTTCGGGGATGGCAGGCCGTTCCGAGGTAGCACTTGAACCTGAACCCTTCTTCTGAGGACGCGATGGGATCTGGGGTTTCTCGGCGGGAGCCTCCTCGGTAGGCTCAGGGGTGTCAACAACTGCTTCATGCAAAAGACTTTCGGGAGTGTCTTCCCAGACGTCGCGACTGGGGAAACGGTTCGTCATGTTGGGGCGAGTGTCCTGCTCTTTGGTTTGCCGCATTTGGGTAGGCAGCGGCTTCTTCTCCTTGGTATCCAAACCACGAGCCTCCTGCTCTGCGAGTTCTTCCTGTATCCGAGCGAAGGCGTGGGCAGGAGTTTCAGTAAGAGGTTCGGAGCGTCGCCGGGGCGAGGGGCGAGAGTCTTCTACGGGTTCAGGCGTCGAGACCTCGGCGGTGTAGTTAACGCTGTCGGGGGCATCTTCCCACACATCCTTGCTGGGAAACTTGTGACGGGGCTTCCAGGTGTTTGCCTCTGATTCGGCCTTCTTGGCCTCTTCGTCGGGGAACAACGGCTCGTATTCTTCGACGTCCTCCAGCGGAGTCGACGTCAACTCCGTCTGTGACTGGTTGTTGTAGATACTTGTGGGGCGACTTATGGGGCGACTGGGCGCCTTCTCAATTTCAAAAGCGCTGCCGGAGCGCTCTGGTGGGGGCTCGACCGCCGGGTGCAGGTCGTACGGGTGAACGTCCTTCTCTAATTCGTCCTCTGCCAGAATCGGGGCGTTGTACTTGCTCTCATGGCCAGGATCGTGGGAGACGAAGTTCGCGCGACGATCATGGGACTCGTCAACATGAACAGTACCATCATCGCTGTCAGCATTATCGGCCGACGGAACAGCGATATCAGGATGGGAGTCTCTGGGGCTCAAAGGCGATTTGACACGGTGGAGCTCGGGAGACCTCGAGGCAGGACGAGGGGAAGACATGCGTGAGGTGTACTCTTCGGAAGCATGATAACCAACCTCCTCACTGGGGGTGCCAGCGTAGACAGCGGAAGTACCTGCAAAGATTAGCTTCTGGTGGTGATCAGTCGACGAATATCCTAACCCATTCCAGACCCGCGGCTGTGGGTGTCGTGAACAATCTTGTTCAGGTCGGAACTGCTCATAGCGTAGTCGTTCTGTCGGTCGTGAAGGTTGGTGGTGCAATCCTTCTTCAGCGAATCCGGGTGCTTCTCGTACCAAGCCTTCTCAAATTTATCCTTTGGAAGTGCGGAGCTGTGGCCATGCAGACCATAGCTACCCGGTGGGAGTTCGTTGAAACCGCGGGAGCTGTGCTTGCGAGAGTGGTTCCGGGGTGTTCCAGACCGCAGAGCCTCAGGCGCGGCGGCAGAACCGGGGGCAGGAGACGGAGCCTGAACGTCGCCGAGGTGAGGGTTCATGGGCACACGCTGGCCAATCTCAGGAATGCCTTGTTCTTCGTCCCCGAAGACGCTCTCCGACTTCTGGGACATCTGGCTAGAACTGGCCTTCTTCCTCAGACTGCTAGGACGGGTCTCATCGCTGCTAGGCTTGCCAATGCCGAAGGAGGCAGCCTTGTCCGAGTCGGTACGTGTCACAGCCTGAACTCTCTGCTTAGCGCTCTGAGCCGGCATCGTAGGTTTAGGAGCATGCAGCTTGAGGTCGTCGGCAGCAAAGCGGGTGTGCTCAGGAGAGGTGGGTGGCTTGGCCAATCCCTCGTTGACAACATCGTATTCGTTGCCCTCCTCGCCAACGGACGGCATGGACACGCTGCCCGGGCGGTGGACAGGTTCTGAGGCGAGGAAGCCATCGCTCGGGGATGAGCGAGTGGCCTTCGGACTCTTGGAGAAGGGGCTGTCGTTCAAGGGCGAGGGAGCGAAGCGGTCGGGATTTGGGGAGATTGATCGATCGAAGCGTTTGATGGGACGAGGAGGGATCTTGGGAAGAGAAGCTGTATTCGTGTTCTCCTCCTTCTCCGTACTCCTAGAGGGTCTTGGGGGAATGACCGGCGGCTGTACTGATGCGGTAGACATGGCGTCCTTGTTCGTAGAGATTTGCTGGCAAGAGGATGAAAGGAATACGTGCCAGCTGGGTGGCGTTGACAGGTTTGGTTATACAAGCAACCTTGGGGATCTGAGAAGTGCAAATTATTGCAATTAGTAGCTAGATGGCAAGAAAGCGCAAGGTTTGGTGGAAACTGCGATTTTGAGTTTCTGGCTCAATCTTGTCGATAAATGCTCTCCTGTGATAAGACGTGGTGTCATATCACGATAGGTGAAGTAAGGTACAGGCAGGAGGCCTGCAGCATCGCATTGCCTTGCCTCGTCCTTCCCAAATTTTGGGGCGATAATAGCTGAGCCCGGCTGAGAACCAGGTGGGCTTGGTTTCCCCGATAGTGCCATGATGGTGTGCTGATAATGTGCAATAAGGCATTGGACGACCACTGGGTGGGAAGGGGGAGGGAAACCATGCAGATCAACCGAGCAAGAAGCTCAGGGCGGGGGTACAGGAATTGGCAGGAATGGCGAGGGGGAGCCACTTACAACCTGGGTTGGGTTGAGATAAGGATAAGGATTCGGAGCTGTTGCTTAAGGTAGTAATTACCTGGTGGTGTAGATTGGCAAGGTGCCTCAGATGACGGGATGTATTCCGTCTGACTTGAGGTATTCGATGTTATTGCAACACGCTGGGTGTGAAAAGGAGGAGGTAAACGTTCAGAGAACTGATTTGCAGACTGAGTAAACGCATTGAGAGAACTTGACGTCTGAAAGGCACTGAGTGGCAGGGCATGGAAGGTCACGACAGCATCGACTTATATATTTGGGTTGACGAAACCAGCAGGTTCGGTGACGGTACTCCTGCGGCCATTCATCCAGTCACGAGCGACGCAGTCCATGGGTCAGGAACAGGGATGCGCGATGCCGGTACAGTGGGAGTACATAGAGGAGTGTACTTCACGTCAGAGGCACCCGACTGTCGCTGCTGGCGAAGAGTGTGTTGCAACTTACCTACCTGCTACCTCAGCTAGCACTGCGTAAGGTAACGTAGTTGATAAGTTATAGGGGGTTCAAGGCTGTTTTAGTTGCGACCATACAGTAGCTCGCTGTATCCATCCGCACGGTGCTGGCTAATCTTTTTTTGGGGAGTCCACAGCACCCCGCCATTCATTCCACCACTACATCATACCTTACTTTGGAAGAGACACGCTGGAGGAAGGAGCCGGGGCAGGAGCCAGCAGCCGCCAGGTACCTGGCCAACGGGGACGAATCTTCCTCCCCAACGTCGCTCGTACCTTCCTTCGGTATCTTTCATCGTCGGGGGCAGCCCTTGGGGTTTTCTTTTAACAACACCTTTCCTCAACGTAAGGTACACGACAGACGAAGATTATGAACCGGCGGGAAAATAAAGCAACAGGCAGCCAGCTGGTTGATGGGAGGAGGTGAGCTGTCCAGGCTGTTGCCAGGCCACTGATTCGTACGGGGATCGTTGAGCAGGTATCTAGAACACTTGGATGCTTCTATGACCGCAGTCAACGCCTCTGGCTTCGAGCCGAAGGGGATAAAGGATCAAAATCTTGAATCATCCCACCTCCATCGATCGATCGAAATCCTGCAATAACTGCATTCCCAAGAGGCTCAATTGGGTGGAACAAGTCTGGAAGTGGAAGCATGCAACACTACATAGCTCGACTAGAAGAAACCCGCCAAAGCCCTCCGCCGGCCGCCCGTCCGTCCGCTTTCAGGGACCCCGAGTCCCCATCTGGAAATAGCAGCAAAAAGGCGGGGAACGAAGGGGGGGAAAAAAAAACCGGCCTATGAATTCCTCAGTCATCACTTGTCAGCGACCGGACACCAGATCAAACGTGCTCGGCGTCCCAGTTTCGCGCTCGCGCCAGCGTCGAAAACTAGAATCAGAAACGAAACCCATCCCGAGTCACCTGCGTCAAGGAAATCCTGGGCCTACACAGTGCTGCAGGCTCCTTTGTTTCCAAGTCGACACTACTAGCTTGACGCGTCGTTCAAGTCTTGAGGTTGGGATCTGTTCCCTAAGAATTCTCTGGATCTGAAGCTAGGCATGCTGAAGAAGTGTTCTCACCGGATTTCGAGGACCGGCCCGTCTTCTGAAGTTCTTCTCGACCTTCACAGGGCCAGATTCAAAACCTCCCTCACCTCGCCCAACTCAAGCTCGCCGCATTGAGGGAATCGCTGGCCTACCTAGGTAGCCTCCAGTTCAGAGCCCCGCCGGGTTATGGTGGACGGCTGCTCTTCTGGTGCCTTTTTTGCCACCCATGTTCAGCCACGGCCGCTCCACAGCGCCTCGTCTGTCCAAGGTTGAGCCCGCCTGCTTCACAATCGAAAATGTCCACTGAGAAAAGTTCAAAAAGTCACCTAGGACACCGGCCTCAGGCGGGCCGGACCAGGGCGTCCCCTCAGGTACTGCGGCACAATGCTAGCACCATGTACCTTTCCAGGAACCGGATGGGCGAACCGGCAACAATACGACCGGTCCAGTCCTCTGTCAGTCGCTTGAAGCTCTCTGGTGAGGCCTGAGAAGCCTCTGTCAGAACACCCACAGTGCGACTCGACGCACAACTCAAGTGCTAGCCAAAGGTACTCGAGGAGAACAGAAGCCCCACCAGACCTCGAGATGCTGCAAGCTTTGCATTGAAAGGACCGGCTTGCAGCTACCCAGGCGACGGTGGTCTCGTCCATTCGGATCCCGACACAACAAATTCCTACATAAAATATGCATCCAAGAGTGACAGCCGCTTTACCCATCCCTGCCGATTTGCAACCACAACTTGCCATTGGAACAAGTTCGTGATCGTGGCCGCGACAATCTCCATATCCAGCCAGTTACATAACCTGGACCCGTGATTCACCGCAACAAACAGAGAAACCAGATCCATTTAATTGAATTTTCACGTCTCCCGTGCTGCAAATGCGGGCGCCGTTGAGGCCGGATTGTTTGCGGCTTGTTGGAGAGCATTTCCGGGGCGGCATTTTTCGACACAATTCGCTTTATAGCTTTAGCAGTGTATCGAAGCCTTACTCACATGGTTATTGGGGTGGCTTCGTCAAGCGTTAGTCATCAGCTCTAGGATCTGTCTTCGACTGCATCGGACGGCTAGTTGACACGGTCTTGGCTCACTCCCACCGTATGCAGCAACAACCCACTCACCTTCCGTCACTGGTTCGACTGACGGCATTCTTGTGGAGGCTTCAATGACAAAATATTTGAGCACCACACAGAGCTCCATTGCCTCCCCTCTCTGGATCGCCAACTGGAGACGGGAGAAGCACCAAGCAGCAGCTCCATCCTTCGACGATCGATCCACGGACGTCCCTGGACTCGACCCATAAACTATCATGCCTTCAGATGATTCAAGATGCCCGAGCAACAGAGCAGACACCAAAAGTTGGATTGTCGGCGAAACAGGGTTACTTCGTACAAGCGTATCTTCGATTTCCGCCTCTTCAGGATTAGGGCATCAAGCAAGTGTCTATTCTGTCTGCTGTGCTCAAAACCCCACCCAAATAAAGATTTCTTGCCTTAATGATAAACAAGACCCTTATGGGGAGAAATCGTCACTATCCGAGCGTAGCAGAGGCGTGTGGACCAGCACCAAAATCTCCATTTAGCTTTCACAGTGTGTCAAGACGGTTGCTGGAGTGGGCCAGAGCTTTCCAGCTTCTCTGAAGTGCCGTTCATTGAATCGACAGGAACGCTAATGACGCCATAGCGCTTGTTACCCAGCCAGACCAACCTCTCAGCTCGAGGCAAATTGTTTTCTGCCGAGACGATGGTGGAAAAGCATTCGTGCCTTTGACGTCTGCCTTCAAGACGACACCTGTCTTCAGCTCTTAGGTTATTACCCGCCCTTCGTGCACGACGCCAATCCTCGGCTGCGAAACGTTCGTCTAGGCGACGGATCCCCCACGGAAACCCCGCGGAAATCAACTGAGGTTTGCGTCGACATCCATGGTTTCGCAAGATTTGTAGAAACTCTTTATTTTAAAGATCTCCCATCTCAGAGACGACCCCCATAGAGGCGCTCACGACAGAAGCGAAGGATCAGTCCTTCGGCAGAAGATTTGATCACTTTTCGAGGCACATCGACAGTCTGTCCTTCAGCAGTGGTTGGCTTGAGCTGATCACGATACTACAAAGTGCCCGTGTAGTTCTAGGTTTGCTGCTTGCCTGCTCAGCCAGCTATCGACCCCTATTAGACTAAGGTAGCTTCCTCACTGCAATATGTTTAGTGTTCTCACCCTCAAGCCCACTTACGAGACGTCTTCTGCCCGAAGCTACGCAAGCTATGGGACAGCCAGAAGTTTTGGACACGCTCACCGCTGTTTTTGGATAGCTTCTGTCCTAAACCGTATTTTCGGTCGACCCCACCTCCGGCTTCACTGCTAATCGCCTTCCAACGGCCCTTTATGTTTATATAGAGCACGCCAGCAACGCCCGGGGACCAATTTGGTTTCGTGACGCAGTAAGAATGCTTCAAAACAGTAAATTCAGTGCAGTGGATAAAGCTGCCATGACCCTCGGAGCTTCTACGAACCAAAGCACAGCCGAGTTCGAATACATAAAGCCTGAGCTCATTCCGGGACGCCCACTTTCCTTTCCGACTATGCCGGCCGTTGCGTATCAAAAAAATACATCCCACCTCTTCGCTACTTTCCAGATTCCTTACGCGGCGCAAATGCGACTGGTTGCCAGAAGCCCCCCTCCCCCCGGGAACATTTCCCTGTACACTCATCCTGTCGTACATCTCCTTTGTCGTGCTTCCAGGCACTGGATATCATGGTTGATGTTGTCGCTTCCCGTCTCCACCCAGCAAAGGAGTTTCCCCGTGCCTACACGGTCTATACCATTAAGCAGGACATCGGGCATTGCCTCAGACAATCATCTGAGCGACACCCTGGCCTCCAAGGGTCTTGCTGCCGACGAAGGCCTGGCCCTTAATGCCGGCGAGGAGGTAGCAGATGGCGGTCAGGGAGAGGAAGACACCAGCGGCGACCAAGCTAGACGCGACAATGATAGTGCTCAAGAACTGAATGACGGCCATGACAGCGTACGCGGCGGCGCGCATATAGTTGGTCGAGATCTTGCGGATGAGTCCATCGAAGGTCGAGGAAGTCGGGCAGATTCGGAGCAGAAGCGGGATCTCAATGAAGAGAATGATCAAAGACGAGGCGCTGTCGCAGGGGTTTGTTAGATAAAATTCCGTGCACGATCACAGCTGCGAGATAAGAGGAGAGGCTTACATGGCGAAGGCGCAGAAGATGATGAGCAAGAGGTGAATCGTGAAGATGTTCGCAATTCCTAGAGCCAAGCACAGGATCATGGATAAGACACCCAGCCTGAATTGATCGGGTCAGCTGTAATTCTCCCTGAGTATTCCGTAAGTCCGAAAAGATCTACGGCCACCACGCCGGCAGCATGCAATCGCAACGTATGTGCGGATCATCGGTGACGGCGACGGCGTTGTTGACAAGGTTTGGCAGTCGGCCATTCGACGAGGGCGTCGCGTAGGACCTAAGTGTGAATGGATGTGAGCTCTTACCATTGTCCGTAAATGCCTTTGACATTGGTTAGCTTTGAAAACAACACCGAGGACGAAGATGGGGGAGACATACTGAAGTTGCGAGTCGCAAACTCCTCCTTGAGCGTCATGTTGGCTGATGAATTCGTCGATTCAGAGGTTGTTGAACTTGTAGGTAGTTTCTTGGTCGGTGTACGTGGACTCTCGGAGCTCTCGCGATAGGTGGAGATGGTCCGAAATCCAGCTCAATCACAAGAGGTTGACGGAACGGAGATCGACAAGCTTGCGACGGGGGTCCGTGTCGGATATTCTTAGTCGTTGTCGTCGAGATAGATTGACTGATGCGATTGAGTGATACTCAATCCCATGCAAAAAAACAAAGGCGCGGAGGTGTGCGATAGGTAAGGTGGTACGGGTATCGTGGAAGCAAGCTTTCAGTCGGGAACAGGCGAGATGAGGTGTTGTTGTCAGCTATTTTGGGGAAAGAAGACGAGGCGAAGCAAGTCGTCGTACGTAGCCTCTTTGCCGAATTTGAGGCTTGGAACTGGGGGGTGGAGCTTGGTCTTGAGCCAGTCAGATTGCTCGGGCTGATCTAGGTAGGTACTGAGCCCTGTAAGGTACCTACAGGACCTTAAAGAAAATACCTAGGTATTTCTGGCGGGTCCTGCTGCTTCGGCGGGCGGTTCGATCTAATGGGGGAGCACGTAGAAGAGCAGCCCACCTAGTTGCAGGTGCTGGAGGTGCAGGTGGCTCCACCGTTTGGCCCGGCAGCCGAAGGGTCCACGGCAGGAAAGCTGTGGAAGCTACCTACACTGTAGCCGTCTTAGTATACAACTTTAAAAACCTCACACAGCGAGCGAGCGGCAACCCCTGAGCTGATTCCAAGTGTTCCTAGAGCCAACTGAGATATACCTACCCAGGGATTCTAAACGTTAGCGCCGTCTCATGCTAACGGTTTTAGATACAATATAATAAGATTCATAGGTCTTCTTAAACAGCCTATTAGAGGGGAAGTTACTTAGATTATTACTAAAAAGAATTCTAGATCTTTGGATACAAAGTTCATATTACACATATATATATATATATATATATATTCTCATTGCCCATTTTCCTATAAGAAGAACATATTTTACGTGTTCAAACTCATAGTACTTAATCCTAAAAGCTACAGGTCAGAAGTTGCACACTAACCCTTAGAATCCCTCGGTAGGTATACGAGGTTCAGGGCTGGCTCTTCCACTTCTCTCCCTTAGTCGAAAAACATACAACCAGGAGTCTTTTCTTCTCCTTGGCCTCAAATGTACTCGTAACTTCGGCAGGCATACGTGTTCAAGGCGTTCCGTCCAGTGTAAGACAGAGATGGCGTCTCCCTTTCCTCGTCCTGTGCCTTGGGTTGTGTGCCCTGTGCTTGGGATTTCCACTTGCTCCCGCGTGGGGTCCCCTTCTCGAACAAAAGACACCTCACCTTCTTCTTCCTTAACCGCCGGGTCTGGATCAGTGGTGGCTGTTCCGAGGATACAGTCCAGTCACCCTGGACGTTTCGCCAGTACTAAGACCCTTGAACCGGGGCGGAAGATGGGTTGTGTGAGAGGTCTATGAAACAACGTCCTGACGCTTTCCCGGCCCGGGCCAAGCACGGTCGATCTCCCTGCGTTGCTTGTTGATCCGGTTTGCTCTCGTTGGCGATTAAGCTGCGTTTTGATAGCGTAATGACTTGATTGATCAATGTGATGTCGACGGTTTGCGAGACCGTGGACCTCTAACGTTTTATTGGAAGGTGATCCTTGGTTGTCAGAGTTGCCTGCTCACAACTAGACACATGTAGGACGATTCGCAGTTGATGGGCAAGGTATGGGACTTCAAGACGGTGTCGACGTGAGTTATTTGCGATTTATTGACGTCGACACGGGGTCTTCCTGCACTATTAGTTGAGCCTTAACACTTCTCCAGGCAGCTGTTTTGTTCATTGCCCCACGCCATGCGAACACGATGAGGACACACGCGTCCGAGGAGGTCTTACGGGAACATTTTTTAAGTCTTTTTCTTAGGCAACCATTTGCACAGCCACCAAGACCTGTCCATTATCCCGGGCCTGGCAGACTTCTCGACAATATGCTTTTGAAGCCTCGTATTACTTGCAATTTGCAGTCCCCAAGACGATACCTAAACTCGGCTCGATGCGTTGCCCACGACCATTTTGTAAAGTCCGACCTAGCAATTGGTTCCGGGCGTGAGGACCAAGGCCGGCATTCGGACCGGCATGCTCCTCCCGTATCTGGGGCTGCAGAGCCACGGCTCTGAGACTCTTGCGAGGTCCGCAATGGACAGCCAATCCGTTGTAACATATACGCTCGTACATTGGAGTGTCTCCTGATTCTCTTTCGCATCACACCGACGTCTGCCCAATGTGCGTCCTCTTCTCTTCGCGTGGGAAACAAAGCTGACGGGGTCCGTACAACGGCGCAAGTGTGGAGATCAAACAGACGTAACAGTCAGCACCAGTTGATCGGGTCCTGATCTAGATGTAGGGGCAGTCGCCATTACATCATAATAACGATAAGCCCATCGTGAAAATACACGTTTCGTGGATGATGTCGAAATACGGGAGCAATGCTCAAGTCAGATTGTGAAGCCGAGACGACCTAAACCATTCTTATAACACGGAAAGCAAAGCTTATAGCTCCGGCCGCTTAGCTTTAACCCCGGGTCAGAAGAAATCGGAAAACCCCGCTCCCTGATCCCATCATTTCCGGCATTGAAACTCAATTGATAACATCCCCTCTGCACATAGAAGTTTGGATAGCCTCACGTCACATCATATCAGACGTCCCTATGGTCTTGACCGTTCTCACCGATGAGCAGGTCAAGTCAAACCTAGCCAACCTTACAGCCGATGAGTTCGAAGGCTTCAGGAAGGTCATCTCACACACCCTTCACTAGTATTCGACCAACGCCACCAACATCGAGGATGGCACCTACCACCAACCGCAACGCATCTCGACTGAAAACGTCAAGACTGGCGCAACGACATTGTACATACCTTCCGTCGGACCCCAGGGAATGGGCTGCAAAGGTGCGTTTGAGAACCCGGCTCTTCTTGTGACCACATTCTCATTAAGGTCTCAACAGTTGTGACTCTAAGCTCAAGCAAAGCTACGCAAGATCCCTCAAAAGAACCCATTCAACCAATAGGCGCAGTAACCCTCCTCTCACCCTCCGGCCAGCCCATTGGCTTCCTCCACGCAGAGACTCTGACAGCTTTCCGTACCGCTCTTTCTTCAACCTGCCTCCTTGCCCGCCGCAGCCAGGTGAAGACGGTAACGTGCTTCGGTGTCGGACTGCAGGCGTACTGGCACATCCGTCTCGCACTGCTCATCCGTGGATCGACCATCAAACACGTCAACATCATCAACCGCCGCTTCTCAGACCAAGCACAGGTATTCCTCAAGCAATTCTACCACATGCCGGCACACATCAAGGAGCGCGAGGGGTGGGCTGAGACAACGTTCAGCATCCTCACGCCTGGGTATGGAGAGTTTGCGCTGCTGCAGAGAGAGCAGATCAGAGATGCGGACGTGGTGTACACCTGCACGCCGTCAACGGAGGAGCTTTTTGAGGCTGAGGTGATCACGAGCCATGATGGACGGAGAAAAGGGAGGCTGATATGCGCTATTGGGAGCTATACGCCCAGGATGAGGGAGCTTCCGGTAGGGCTACTGCAGCAGGCTACGAAGCAGGAAAAGTCGCATTGGCACTTTCACAAGCATGCGCCAGAAGGGGGCGTTGTTGTGGTTGACACTCTGGACGAAGCGCTGAGGGAGGCGGGTGAGGTTATCGCGGCTGGGCTGCAGCCTACGCAGCTGGTTGAGTGAGTACTTCACAGACTGTAACCTTTCGAAAAATAAGAAAAACATGAAGGCTGACGATGGCTGTAGGCTTGGTGAGCTGGTAATGCTCCATCGCATGCGGGAGGAGGAGGAGGCTGAAGATGAGGATACGGCGAGTATTGATCCATCTGAGCTGGAAAAGCTTGACTTCACAGGAACACCGTCTATCAAGTCCGTATTCTCAGGTTCGGACGGTGACTTAAGATCGTCTTTCAGCAAGGACTCGACGAGTAGCGGACAGGGGCCATGTCTGCATCGCCACAGTTCGAGCCAGAAGTCGGCGGACAAGCATAATAAGGAAAATGAGTTGGTGACGTGGCTCCGGGAGG
This sequence comes from Colletotrichum ledebouriae, assembly GCA_036785755.1. NCBI lineage: Eukaryota > Fungi > Ascomycota > Sordariomycetes > Glomerellales > Glomerellaceae > Colletotrichum > Colletotrichum ledebouriae. Next base: position 8,371 of record JAVHLU010001173.1, on the reverse strand, counting down.
GAACCGTGATCTATAAGAGTGTTGGATTGGGTTTGATGGATTTGGCTGTGGGAATGCATTTAGTCGACCTTGCAAAGCAAAAAAGGGTCGGAACACAGGTTGAGGGATTCTAATAGGTGCGCTCTCGAAGAGAATGGGCACCTTTGTATCTATTGAGAATATCCCACGCGTTTGGATTACATCTGAGTTAAGTAACACTCATACTCGCTCAAATCGCACCATCAGACGCTCAGCCATGGGTCGTGCGGTGTACGTGTCATCCTGTTCAACGTCTGTGTCATCGACCACGTGCGTCGTAAAGTTGGACCAAATGGCCGCTGCAATAAACTTCATCTCTGCAATCAAAATGTTAATCACTCTTGCTGTGGGCATAATCGCACAGGCTTACCATTGATTGCGAAGTTGGATCCAATGCACATCCTTCCTCCACTGCCAAAAGCCCAAAAATATCGATTCATCTCCCTGCGCTGCTCCTCGCTAGTCTCGGACTCGAGCCATCGCGTGTGATCCCAGACCTGCGGCCTCGGAAACACTTTCTCGTTGCGGTGCAATGTGTAACCCAGAGCAGCAACGCGGACGCCGCCTGGGATGGGGAAGCCTCCGAGCTCGCAAGACGGGTAGGGTGTGCGCCTGGGCTCGGGGCCGGGGATCGGGGCGTGAAGGCGGAGGGTTTCCATGACAATTGCATGTAGTGTCGGAAGTGTATCAACCTGTTTGGGGTCTGGGAGTGCTGGTGGGAGCGATTCATCCGTCTGCATCTTCAAGGGAGGATCCAATGTCAGCAGTTCTTCTCTAAGCCTTCGCTGCAGTTCTGGGGACCGGCATAGATGCCACGCCATATATGTCAGAGCAATACCGGCGGTTTCTTGCCCTGCTAGAACTTGGTCTAGAGCTTCGGATGCCATGGATAAGTCCTTCTGGAGGATGGTAGTAGAGTAAAGCAAAGAGTGTTTCCCGTTGACCCTGCGCTCCTTTTCGATCCCAGCCTGCATGGTCGTGAACACGACGGGCTCATCTGCAATCTCTTCTTTTCCATGAATGTTCACACCATGCACAAACTCATCAGTCTTCTTGCACAGTCTCATATTCCAATCTCCCAGCTCAGCATTCGCATCGTCTACCCAGGCAGGATAGGGCTTCATCATCGGCCCCATTCGCCCAAGGAATGCTGTCAAACGTGGCATCTCCTGAGGCCAGAAGCCATGTCTTGCACGAACGAGATACAATTGAAGCCAGTGCTCTCTGTATGATTTATCTCGGAGGAAGTCCGTACTGTTTCGTAGGCCGAAGACGTAGGCTGTGATGAAGTCCATCGTCGAGGCTAGGAATGTGGAGAAGACTTCAAGGCCCCGAGGCTCAGGTCCAGTCGCGGAATCAAGAAGTAGAGGCAGCAGTCGGTCGAACAGGAGGAGCCGCGCTTGAGCCTTGGCGGCTGGGGATGCGTGAATGAAAGACTTTGAGTAGGCGTTTGAGACCATGCGTTTACGAAGAGAATGGGCTTTGGAGTCGAGAGTTGAAAACATACAGGGGACGCTTTGACGAGACGTCAGTTTTGACCGTAGGGAACGGCGTTAAGTTGAAATCCTTACCCGTAGTTGTCGAAGATGGAGTACCATTGGTCCTTTTCGAATCCTCCTTGGTAGACTGTCTTGAGGGCATCGTAGCCGTCAACGCTGATTTCATTGGGACCTATTCGGACCACGGGACCAAGATTGAGGTGTGCTTTGTGAAGGGAGCGATTCTGCTGGTTATGCTTCCTAGCAAGGAGAACCCAGAGAGGTGAGATGTGGCATGACCAGTGCGCTGCTGGTATCCTGGCTAGAGGCGAGATTAGGACAGGATAGATGATGAGTTTGTACATCAGCCAGAGGGCCAAAGAGCCTTCGGCGAGATAGAGCAAACTGCTTCCCATGGTTCTATGGCTCTCCTATGCTTGATATGAAGATGGTGATTTAATCGCACTCTTCGTAAGAGAAGATGGTCAATCGGCAGGGGTCATTTGAAGTCGCTACAGTTTCCGATGAAACCAGACGGATGAATGTCAGGATTCTTGGTCGTATTGACTGTCTGAGCGGCAGCGCTGTGCTTTCTCAAGGGCGGCGCAGTCTAGGAACGTTTCTCGAGACCTGCGTGAAACTGAGAGCTCTGTCGTGGTGGTCGCTCTTAGTATCACGTTAATCACGTACTCGTCTTGTCTTGGAGTTCATCTGAGTTGATGCCGAGGTGCACTAACAGCGGGGTCAATGGCTGCGTCTCAGGGTACCGGGCCGTGCTAGTAGAATGCCGATGCCGATGCCGACTTCGCAGGACTGGGTCAACCGATCCTGATGGAGTGCCGCATAGCATCCGTAGAATTGAGGGCGCGCTGAGGTAGCATGTAAACTGCGCGATACTTATTTGTGTTCGTGACTCTTTGATGTCGGACCAAGAGGAAGGGAGCAGAGCTTCTTGAAACAACCTGGTACCGGGTGCTGTGATGGATAATTGCATACCGATAAGTTAAGGCATGCATCGAACAAGGAACTTTCTGTGTCATAGGGACGCATCCACCAATCCTGTTCGGGTTCGTTCTAGGCTGCCACCAGTCATGGTGAGTCTTCCCCTCGTCACCTTCGTGCTCCGGCTTCAACTTCTTAAGCAGGTTTTCAGCCACCCAAGGCAGAAGGTTGTGAAGGAATGAGATATACGAGACTTTGAAGTTTACGGACAGTTTAATGGAGTTCACTCTGCAGTTTCCCCGACGTCAAGAAGAGTTTTCAGTCCCTTCACACTCCACAACTATCAGTACCTATCACAACTTGCCATCCCATCCCATCTCTGCCCTCAACCTCCCCTGGCCGTCGCTGCTTCTGTCTGCGACTGCCTCACAACCCTTTATGTCACTCGAGACATCCATCAGGAAAATAAACCAAGTTCTCAAACACAGTCTGCACAGAAAACATGTTTGATCAGCTCCCTGACGACATCGTCTTGGAGATAGTTTCTCACCTGAGGACTGCCCGCGACGTCGCCAGGCTCGCATCGTCCTGTAAACATCTCAATCACCTCCTCAACGAAGACGGCTGGCGCACCTTCGTCAGAACCTGTTTCCCCCTCCTCTCCCTGCCGCTTGGCTCTCAACCCAAATGGAACGACTTGGCAAATACCCTGACCCGCCAGACGCGGGCCTGGGATACGAAGGCCTTCCAACCCATCGCCTACACCGACTCCCGCCGACAGGACGGCAACTTCTTTACGGGATTCACTAACGCTTCCCGGCCCTTCCAACCCGTCATCGATGCCCGCCTGACCTTTGACAAGAGCTGGGAGATCGTGTCGTGGGGTGCCGGCGAGGACGTTGTGGGCCGTTTCAGACCGCACAACACTCGCGGCGAGTCCGATGCTTGGTTCCGTATGGATGGAAAAGCAAGTGGCTACGAGGCAGGCGTAGGAGATGTCACCGCCATCCATCTCGCTGAGCCTCACGGAAAGCTAGGACTTTTCGTGGGCAGAGCCAATGGCGACCTCTCGCTGGTCTCTGCGGCCCCAGGAAGTGCTGGCAAAACCCTAGCCGACTTTAAGATCCCCAGGCCGACGGGCAGCTTAGAGGCTACCACGTGGACCTCGATCAGTTCGATCGATACCGTGCCCAACCAGTCATCAGTGATTGCTGGTAACAGGGCGACTATTAGTCTGTTTCCCCTCGATGCAGATGCTACAGGCGAGAAAGCCCCGCTGGATTCTCAGACCTTTGATATGTCGGGCCAGTCCAGCACGCAGTTCATCCATGCCGCTAAGGTCATGAACAACGACACTGTCGTCTGCGCCCTGGCAGGCGACACCAATCCGATTCGATATTTGACCATCACACCAACAGGCTTCACCCCGGATCTAGCCTCAAAGAATCCCTCTCTTCTTGCGTCGCGGGGCATCGATGCAGACAAGAAGCTCACCGTCCGCGCGATTCAACCCGTCAACCCAGGTCCATCAGGCCACACCAATCTCCTCCTAAGCGCCTGGGACGACGGAACCTGCCGCCTCCTCGACATCCGCACGCCATCGCCCTACGACGCGCTCTACCGCGACATGTACCAGCCCTTCGAGCCGGTGTCCTCGCTCATTACCTACGGCTCGGACCGCTTCGTTGCAGGCAGCGCAGAGATCGAGGCGCTGAAGATCTTCGACTTCCGCTGGAGCAAATCGTATTACCACTCCGCTGGTTTGCCGTGCTGGTCTGGTACCCCTTTCCCGGATCCCCTCAGGGGCAATAGTAGTCGCCCGCTGAGTTTGATGGGGGTAGGGTGTGATCACTTCAGGGGCAGGAGCTGTGTGTGGCACGAGCACTCGCGGAAGGATTACTACCGACCCAACTACCGCTTTCATGTCATGCCGTTCAAAGGCGCCTCGCGGGCGTCGAGCTCACGCATATTTTCGCTTGCGAAGGCCTCTGATGTTTCAGACTCGTTCTACGTTGGGCTCGCCGGCGCCGTGGCGGAGTTCACGACTGCTTACCTAAACGGGCAGGATGACGCGGTCTCGCCAGCGGTTGCTTCAGCAGCTGAGAAGCGTGGGTGGATGGCGAACGAGTCGCAATTTAGTTTTGCTGAGACAGGAGATGGTGTACTCTATCCCGGCGTCTCGATGAGTACATTCATGCCGCGGCTTGTACAGCGTTTTGGGGAGGATATGGGTGAACCCCAGTTTAAACATTGGCACACTAAACAGACGCCAAAGAAGGCGCCTTGGCATCGATGGGATAAGAGCTTTTGGTTTCCTTCTCATTTCATGTAGAGGAAGATGAAAACGGACGCATATAGAAGCACGTCACAGGCGAAGAAGGAAAACATACGTGTCATAGTATGCAGAGAAGCAAGAGGCGGATCAGCGTCTTGAAGTACCGTAGTCTCTTTAGTAATGGTTGAAATTCCACACCATGCCCAGGTTCGGATGGTGGACCAGAAAGATCAAGACGCAGTAGAGTTCTTTCGTATCTTGAGGACTTTTGTTTTACAAGCTGAAAAGATGATTATACAAATCACCAGCGGCTGTTCCCGCCGCTGCCCTGATTGTCAGCACTTCTCTCTCGCTCGAGCATCTCGTCAAATTCTCTCTGGGCCTTGTCCTTCTCCGATGATGGCCCCAAGTCTCCAGACTGGCCTCGCTGGCCTTGAGAGCCCTTCCATTCGGTTCCAGAAGGCCTCTGCTGTTGCTGAGAAGACTGGCGCAGGCGTTCCCATGCCGAGCCCAGCCCGGTAGGCGTAGAGCTCTGCGACGCAGGTCGCGCCGTCGGAGCAACTGGTGACGCGTCATCGAAATCAATGCCATCCGATGACTCCGCCTTACCCCAGCCCGACTGTGAAGCTGAGGTTTGTTGACTCCACCCGCCCTGCGATGATGAGGTTTCCCTCGGTGTTGTGTATACAGGTGGAGCACCGCCATGAGGTTCCTGATACTCTGCTGAGCTCGAGGCGCTGAAGGAAACGTACTCCTCGCTATGAGAAGCGCTGTCGCTCTCGATGGTCTGCCCACGTTTCCGGGCGATGGCTTCGTCCAGTTGCTTCAACATAGCCTTGTATTCAGCGAGCCGAGACCTGATGTATTCCGTGTCCGGTGCGATTTCCGCTACTCTGTCTTCAGATTTTGCAAAGGCCAGCGCGTTCTGTCTCTGTTCGAGAGCACGCTCTGCCTCGGAAATACCACGTGCAACCTTATTTCTCTGCGCTTGAAGGCTGCTAAGAGGCAGTTGGTCGGCGGTCAAGCTGACCAGCCTCCCGGGCTTCATGTCCGTGCGGAACTGGGTGAGCCGCTCGTCGCGCGCGGCGGTAGCAATGGCAACTGAGGTAGAGTACGATCCCAGTAACGGTGCCACGCAGAGCGCGGAGGTGATGGCGTAGCATCCGAATCGGACGTTATGCCAGAGCCTGTTGGCAAATGCGCCTGTGACAAAGGGTGCCCTCGAGCTGGGGAAATTTTCTGGGTTGAACTTGACGAACTTGGGCTGGAAGAAAGGGAATCTGTAGGTGGCACGGCCGTTCCATGAAAGGACGGCGCCGAATGCCGCGGACAAGGGTAAGACCCAGGCCATGGTGCGGACCTCTTTATAAGTGATGTCGCAGAGAGCATTCACCTCTTGCTGTGTGGGCTGTCGACCCATGCCAGCAGCGGCACCATCGAGCATGAACTTCACTCTGTGTTCGACTTTCTCCTTATTCTGGCCTAGAACGCGCTGCCAGAGGGATAGTGTCGGGTCGGGAACACGGTACTCAGCAGGGGGGAGGTCTTTCGTGAGAGCTTCACTAAGCTTGCCGTCCACCGGTATGGGAAAAGTCATCTTGGCAATTGACTGAAGCTCACTGCCAGGACTCGATGAACCCCGCAGTCGAGTGGTATTCTCTGTGCGAAAATCGCCTGTTGATGGTATTGTGGAGGTGGGGTATGAAACGAAGTTGAGCGAATGGCTGCAAGCCGTGCCGACGGTCGCTCTTGGAAAGTCAGGTCCTGACGTCGTCGTAGACCGACGAAGCTGCTGGGCGTGGAAGCTCTTGTGGGTCACTTTGGCGGGGCGAGGTGGATCCCCGTACCCCCCGGGCATTCGGCTAAGGGTTTCTCCATGCGTCCATCAGTGCACGGGTCCATGGACCTGGGGCGTGATCAGCTCCCTGCAGTACCGTCCACGGTACGGTCCAGAGCCTAATAAATAACTTAAAAATTCATTTTAAGAGGCTATACCTCTTTTAGTAATATTTTTACTAATAACCTCTATACTAACTCTAGACTATAGAATAATTAATTAATATAAATCTTAGTATATACTACCCCTATTTAACCCCTTATAAGCTATAAATTTTCTATTATAAGCTATATTATTATATAAATTTAAACGGGGTACTCTAGAGGACCCCCTTAGTATATTATATAGTATAGCGAAACTTTAGTAGTTAATCATAGCTTTAAACAAGGAGGCTAACGAGGCTAATAACGCTATAATAATAATAATAGTAATAATTATTACTACTATAACTATCTCCTTAGTACGCCTATAGCTATACTAAGAGGGTAACGAGAGGTTTAGTAAAATAGTAGTAAATAGAAATAATAAGGTAGTAAATAGTTATAAATATAAATATAAGTTATTTTAATATATAAGTCTTAGTCTCTTATATTCTATTTTATTAATACTATTTATAAGTAATAAATATTATATAATAATAGCTATATATTATTATATAGAAATATCTACCCCTAAATAGGAAAAGCTATTATCCTAGTAATAAATAAGTCTATCCCTCTATAAGCTTTCCTTATATTATAGGTTCTTTATTTAAAAATATTACTAATATTATTTACTTTATACTTCTTATTAGGTATAATTTTCTAAGGGGTAGTATTAAGCTCGGAATTACGCCGCAGCCCCTTTATAAAAAGACTATAACAAATTCACCTAGTTCGCAGGTATAATTTAGGAAATACTATATAAGTATTTTAACTTATACCCTCTACTAGTTAAGGAAAATAATATAAGAACCCTATATATTCCTACTACTTATAAGCAAACCCTTATATAAAGTTAGATGCGCGCTATACTAGGGCTAATTATATTAGAGCTAAACGGGCTACTAAAGCTCTTATAGTAATACCCTCGCTAAACCTTCTAATAAGGTAAAAGCTACTATATAAGATAACTCCTTAACCTAAAAAGTTAACCTTCTAGTAAGGTACTAAAGGTAAATACTACTATATAAGAGGTAACTCCTTAACTAGAGAGGTCTTTCCTAAGAGGTTCTTATAGCTAGAAGTATAAGAAGCTCTATTACTATAAGTAGGGCCTTATACCTCTCCCTTATCCTTATTCTTATCCCTTAACTATATTAATACTAGACCTTATATATAAATACGCTAAGCCTAAGTAAGGTACGCCTTTTAATATAAATAATATAGAGGGGATTACTAGAGAGTTTAGCCTTAATATAATTAATAAAACCCGCTCCTTTATTAACTACTCTGCTATATATAGAGAGTATATTATTAGTATAGCTCTTAAGAGGGCTTACCTTAATACCCCTATAAGGGACTTTATAAGGCGTAATAATATTAGAGCTAAATAAGTAAACTTAGTAGTAGAAGTTTAGTAGGTCGTTATATACCCTATAGAGTAGCCCTTCTTTAAGTAGGTCCTCCGTATTACTAAGGTAGAGGTAGCCTAGGTAGCCTAGGCGAACGTTAGTAAGTATAGCTTATACTAAATAGAGAGAGTATTACTAATAATAATGTAAGAATACCGAAGGTATATCTTAAAAGTTCTATAATAATCCTATAAGGTTTATATAAACCTTAATAAATAACTATATTATATATAGTTATATACCTATATAATATCTCTTTAATAATACTT
>JAVHLU010001172.1:0-35921 GCA_036785755.1 Colletotrichum ledebouriae | reverse complement strand
CTAGGTAGGCTTAACCTAGGTATAGCTTATAATACTATCCCCCCTCCTAGCTAGTCCCCCCCTAGGTATAAGCTAGGTTATTATTATTATCTATAACTAGCTTATATAGGGCTTTATACCTATCTACTATAGTAGTCTATATAATAGCCTCTATAGGCTCCTAGGTAGGCTCTATATACCCTTCCTATTTAACTAGGACCTCGCACCTCTACTATTACTTAACTACCTCTTATTATACTATATATATCTCCTCTATATATTACTTAAACTTGCTATTATTAGCTATAATTAGTAGTAGCTAGGGGTCTATCCTTATCTATATAGGCAAGGGGTCCTCTAGTACCCTCTAGAGGAGGTTTATATAAAACCTTAGGTAGATACTACTAGGTATATCTAACTTAATAATATATAGGCTCGGGACTCTAACTATAGTATATTTATAGTATAACTATAATAGCTTCTTACTAAGCCTAGGGCTTTTATAATTAGCTATTAAAAGCTAAACCTTATTACTTACCTAGTACTCCTCTATAAGTATCCTATACTAGTTTATATTCTCCTTGCTATACTATTAGGTAGCTATAATACTTACTTAAATAAAGTCTACTACTTCTTATAGTCTTATTACTAAGAGGGTAGCTACTATATCCCTAGAGGGGGCTTCTTCTATTATATTATCTACTATAAGTATAGGGTTAATATAGTACTTATATTCTAAGAAGAATAGCAAGAGCTTAGTTATATTACTAACCCTATTATAGAGTACTAGCTAAGTAGTAGGTAGGAGCTACCCCTAGTTATCCTATACCTAGGTTATAAATACCTATAGGATAGCTTATATCTCCTAGTTTTACCTCTTAGTATTACTATTAATCTATAGGTAGTATATAATACTTAATAGCCTCCTTATACTAGTAAGGTAGTAAAATTTAGCTTAGAAGTAGCTAACCTAGTTAAACCCTTAATTACTAATAATATTATATAGGAACCTATAGAACTAGAAGTAGGAGGTAAGGAACTAGTAGGTATAAGCTTCTACTTTTATAATACCTATCTCCTCTAGTATTACTAACTTACCTAGCTTATCTATTATAACTTATAGGTATTAGCTAGTATTATCCTTTATAAGTAGTAAGTTTATAATAAAGTCTATTAAGAGGTTTAAATATAACTAAGTAGGTACTAGTAGGGGCTTTAGGAAGCCCCTCTTAGCTTACCTCTAGATATATATCCCTCTATAGATATTATAGTTCCTTATAAATCTCTATACTATTTATAATTATCCTAGCTAATAGAACTACTAGCTTATTATTTCTAGTATATTATTATAGCCTAGGTAAGTAATTATACTTAAGTTATAGCTCTATTAAATAATCTTTATATAGAGCTCCCCTAGTAAGTTATTATTATCCTCCCTGCTAGGTACCTATAGCCTCCCTCTAAATATTAGTCTCCTCTAACTATTAATATTATACTTACTAATTTAAACCTTAGCCTTTAGATATAATAAAAAGCTCTAAAGCTAGTAAGTAACTATATAATATATAGCTTTATATATTATATCCTTCTTTATAGTTTCTAGTTATAATACTTATAGTTTAGGGTTACTATTAAAGACTATAGTATCTAGGATATTAGTATAGCCTTTCTAACTTCTCCTTACTAGGGGGCTAACTATAAGATCCCTATAAGGGTAGGTATAGTCTAGTATTAGCTATAAAACTCTCTCTTACTTCTACTTATTATCCTACCCTTATAGTATATCCTACTCTCTCTAAGAGAGGGTATTAGAGGCTACTACTTCCTTATTAGGGTAGTATTTAATAGTAAAATTATATTAAGATAGCTCCTCTACTTACTAGCTCTAGTACTCTATAAGGTATTACTTCTTTATAAAGTATTTAAGCTCCTAGTAGTTAGTTAGTACCTTAAAAGTAGTTATATTATATAGCTCTACTCTCTATATATATAAGTAAGAAAGGATTACTAGGAGCTCTTTATTATAAATAGGGTAGTTATACTCTATAGGCGAGTGCTTCTATAAGTAGAACGCTATAAGATATTAAGTACTCTCTAGGTTAACTTATAAGAGTACCCCTCCTAGTATAAATCCTAAATAATTAGTTTTAAGAATAATCTTATCTTCTAGATTAAACTAATAGAGCACTAGCTAAGTATTAAAAAGCTACTTAAGTTATAAAAAAGCTTATTTTTAATTATCTCTTTATTAAAACGTTATATTCTTTATAATAAGTAGTATAAGTAATCTAATAATATCCCTATATTCTAATATAAATATATTATTATAGTTTATTAACCCTAGGAAGCTCTAGACCCCCTTTAGGGAGGTAAGGAGTAACTACTTAGTAATTACCTAGAGTTTCTTAGGGTTATAAGAGAGACCCTCTCTTATTATTATAATAAACCCTATATACTTAACCCTCTTAACTAAGAACTTATACTTTATAGGGTTAAGGTTTAGACTTATATCTACTAGCCTCTAGAGGACCTCCTAGACCTTCTTCTTATAGTCTTCTCTTATTCTATTAGAATAAATTAATATATTATCTATATAAATAGTAATAAAGTTATTAAGGAAGTCTTATAAAGTATTATTAATATATTACTAGAAGCTAGTAGGGGTATTAAATAAGCTAAATAAGTAAACTACTTACTTAAATAGCTTATACTAGGTATAGAATATAATTCTCTCTTAATACTCCTCTATTATTCTTAACCTATAGAAAGCTATTATTATATCTAACTTAGTATATTACTTAGCTATACTTATTTAATATAATATCTTAGAGATTAGTAGGAGGGGGTAATAATCCTTTTTTATAATTATATTAAGGGCTACATAATTAATATAGAAATAAACTCCCCTACTTAGCTTCCTTATAAGGAATACTAATACCTTAATAAGTAAGCTACTAGCTTTAATAAACCCCTTATCTAAGAGGTCTTATAGGGTCTTTTTTAATATTAGTAGCTCTTCTCTTAATATATTATAGAGGGGGCCCTAGGGGAGTAATAGCTCCCTCTTATCTAATCCTAGTATAAAGTTAATCTAGTAGTTTACCCCTAGTTACCTAGTAGGTAATAAGTAAGCCTTATTAGGGTTAAATAGGTTAAGAAACTCCCTTAAGACCTAGCTTAGTAAATAGTATTATTAATCCTCTTTTAGTTTTAAGCTTAAGGCTTTCTTAATATTAGCTAAGCTAATAGCTTATATTAATACCCCTTTAGTACCCTCTTAATACTTATCCTATTATCTTACTAAGTATTAGTAGATTATAGAGAACGAGGGTATATTAAGGAACCTTATAGCCCTTATTTCTTTTATAAGGGGCGTTTCTTCTTAGTCCTTTAAATATAGCCTAACTTATCCCCTCTTATAATATACTTAATAAGCTATAGTATTATATATAACTTAGCTCTATTCTATCTAAGGGCGCCCTAAGAGGATATTAGAGTTTAGGTTATTAATTATATATATAAAGATATACTAGGTATAACAACTTATTTCTAAGTTAAATATTATTATACCTAATATATTACCTAGTAATAATCTACTAAGTATATACCCTCTTATAAGTTAGTATCTCTTTTTAATATATAAAAAATAGAGGTATTAAGCTAGAGAAAGGTTAATTATTATATAAGTATTACTCCTAATATCTACTAAGGTATAAGCTAGATATCCTCTATTAACTCTAACTTAAATAATAATAAGCTTATTATTAGCTTATTATTCCTATTTATATTCTTCCTAACTTAATATCTCCTTTTTAATAAGCTCTAGAGCCTAATTTCGCTCTAGAGTTAATCTTTTCCTAACTCCTTATCTTCTTTTAAAGAGTTAATTACTACCTAGTAGTTATTTATAACCTTATAATATACTAATTCTTTTTTTAAGGTCTTTACTTTTATAACCCTAGGTAGCTAGTCCTCCTTATTAAAGTAGCGCTAAGTAATATAACCTCTAGCCCTATAAGTATAATAAGTATAGGGGTCCTTTATACCCTTCTAAAGCTATTAGTATTATACTAGGGAGGTACTTAAGGAGGACCCGGAGTTTTAGTAGTTATAGTATCTTACCTCCTTAACTTATAAGATATATATAGCTCTAGTTATATAAGTATCCCCCTTAGTATTCTGTCGCGATGGCTACAAGCGCTCAAGGGTAGGGTCGTCGTGAAGAAGGGCATATGGGACGAAGTCTATAACCAAGGAGTGTGTATATAGGTGTCCATATATCGAACTATCTATGACTATATAGGAAGAATTCTCTCTGAATAGGGGTATGAGGACCGAAGGGATATATATACCCGCTCCGGAACGGGTAGGACCGCACGTGACTACGTAGGTAGGCCCTATCCCGCACGACATATTCTTAGTAGTAGGTCTCTAGTAAGTTACTAGGTAGTTACTAGTAACCTTCTAGCGCTCTACTTTTTATATAATACTCTAGACCTTTAAGAGCTAGCTATTATAATTAGCTAGTAAGTTAATAGTAATTAGCTAGTTCCTTAGCCTAGGGGTAAGGGAGGCTTCTAGAAGTAAGATCTAGACTTAACTAGGCTAGTTTATACTACTTATATTAGCTAGTATTTATTTAAATCTTAATAAGAAAGTTACTAGGGATTTATTCTCTTTTTATTAGAGGGTTTATAGTTAGGCTATAGCTTATAATTAGATATTTAGGTCTTTATATATCTAGTCTAGGTAAGCTATAAAGTCCGCGGGGTTATAGTTTCCTCTGCCCCCCCTAGCTTTATAGAAAGTCGAGACTACTTATTAGGCTATAGTATTTAAGTAGGAGTTAATAAGGTACTATACCTCTATATTTATAATATAAAATACCCTAGGTATAGCAATCTTATACCTTATTTATTATACCTAGGTAGTATATTCCTTCTACTTACTTAAAAACTTTAGGGGTAGGGGTAATAGCTTCTAGTATATTATACTAGGTATTACTAGTACCTTACTAGTAATACTTATAGGGGTTTATATAGCTATATATTAGCTATTCCCCTGCTTAACCCCTTATAATTATTACTAGAGGGATTCTATTACTACTACTAAATCAGCTTATAATAGCTTATCTCGAGTTTTAGCTATATTACTATTAACTATCTCACTAACTAATAGGGAGTAGTGCTTAACTTATTATAATTATTATAGTAATAAGCTTAAATATATAAGGGGTTAGACCTAAGTTTATTTAATAGGAGGTTATTATAATACTATTTATTTAAGCTAAAGAGGAAAAAGGGGAAGTTTTCCTCTCTAGTAGAGATTTTACTAGTCTATAGGGAATAACTAGGTAAGCCCTAGGTATAGCCTAGGTAGCTCCTTAAGGCGGTAAACCTAGGCAGAAGCCCAGGTAGGCTTAACCCGGGCGTAGCCTATAATAATATAGAATAATAAATACGGAACGTTAACTACTGCTTGGCGCGATATAGCTAATATTAACGCTAGTTATTCCCTTCTATATAATTACTATAGACTTTATTATTAGACTTCCTAAAATACTTTTATAGTATTTAAGCTATAAAGTAGAGAACTTCCTACTACTTGATATAGTACTTACTATACCTAATAAGTTCTCTAAAGTAATACTTCTTATACTAGGTTACTTAATATATACTACTAAGATCTAGGGATATCTCCTTCTTTATAACCTCTAATATAGTAACTAGGGAATCCTAAAAGCTATTATATCTAATTATAACTAGAAGTTCTTATTAAAGTTTTAAACTATACTATAGGCTGAATTATATATTAAATTAAGATTCTTAATAGTATATTATCCTTAAACTAATAGTATTTTAAAATATGAGGACTAAACCGTTAAACTAGCTATTTATTACTCTCTTAACTATATTAATAATAACTAGGTAATATTACTACTAAGCCTTTAATATAACCTTAATAACGCCTACTTATAAGTTATTAGTTATTTACTAAACTAAATCCTATATAGTAGGAATACTAATAATACGTTAAATATCTTTATCTTAAGTAATACTAATCCTAAGATAAACTATAAAGTCCTTTAGAAGGAAGCGAAGATTTTAATTATAATAGCCTAGCTATATATAAAAGAATAATATATAAAAAATATTGTTTTATTACTTTTAAGCTAGGCGACTAGATATACCTTAAGATAAGATTAGGATATTATTTACTAAGATAGCTAAACTTAAAGTATAGCTACTAGTATATTCTATTCAAGGTCCTTAAATATATTAGTAAGTTAATATACTACCTTAATATTTTACTTAATATAAATATTTACTTAGTTATATCTATTATCTAGCTTATACTAGTACTAGCTCCTAGTAATAACTTATTCAAGGCCTCTGGCTACTGCATAGTGGTTTTACCTGCTTAAGTGCAACAGACCTTCTAACTCCGCGCCTCCTAATAATACATAGCCTTCGGTTATATGATCCTCTCCTAACTATAGCTATACTTATACGTGCCTATAGCCTTATGATCTTTAACTTTATATTAATAATAACGTGATTTTTAATTATTTAATAGACTATAAAACTATTAACTTTTCCTCTCGCGCACTACCCGCGCTGCTATTAAATACCGCCTCTATTACTACTTCGTCCGCTAGAAGTCGTTACTATCTTTATTAAAGCAGTCCTCTTATTTAATTAGGTTAGCTAATGCCTTCGCAGCTATGCCGTTATTAGTAACGCTCTCTCTATAAGTAGTTAGCGCAAGCCGTACTTACCGACGTTCCCCTAATAGGCCTAGGCTGCCTAGGCTGCCTCTGCCTTAGTAATATAGAGGACCTGCTCGAAGAAGGGCTACTCTATAGGGTATATAATCACCTACTAAACTTCTACTATTAAGTTTACTTACTTAGCTCTAATATTATTACGCTTTATAGAGTCCCCTATAGGGGTATTAAGGTAAGCCCTCTTAAGGGTTATACTAATAATACGCTCTCTATATATAGCGGAGTAGTTAATAAAGGAGCGGGTTTTATTAATTATATTAAGGCTAAACTCTCTAGTAACCCCCTCTATATTATTTATATTAAAAGGTATACCTCGCTTAGGCTTAGCGTATTTATATATAGGGTCTAGTACTAATATAGTTAAGGATTTATCGTGGGTTAGATAAGGATAAAGAAGAGGGAGAGGTATAAGGCCCTGCTTATAGAGCTTCTTATACTTCTAGCTATAAGAACCTCTTAGGAAAGACCTCTTTAGTTAAGGAGTTACCTCTTATATAGTAGCGTTTACCTTACTAGAAGGTTACCTTTTTAAGTTAAGGAGTTATCTTATATAATAGCTTTTATAGCACCTTTAGTACCTTGCTAGAAGGTTAACCTTTTGGGTTAAGGAGTTATCTCATATAGTAGCTTTTATAGCACCTTATTAGAAAGTTTAGCGAGGGTGTTGCTATAAGAGCCTTAGTAGCCTATTTAGCTTTAATATAATTAGCCCTAGTGCGGCGCGTATCTAACTTTATATTTTAGAGGGTTTGCTTATAAGTAGTAGGAAAGTATAGGGTTCTTATATTATTTTCCTTAACTAGTAGAGGGTATAGGTTAAAATACCTATATAGTATTTCCCGAATTATACCTGCGAACTAGGTGAATTTGTTATAGTCTTTTTGCAAAGTGGCTGCGGCGTAATTCCGAGCTCAATAACTTATTTAACTATTAAGACGACTACTAAGGTTTAGTTAATGTTAAGGAAGATAATAGTATTTATTAGCTTAAAATATATAAGTATTTTAAGATTAAAAGTATCCTTAAGAAGCGAACCCTCGCGCGAGGAAAAGTATAATATCTAGTTAAATAGAAAGGTTACTTACTAATATATATTATTTAAATAGATAAAGATATTATAAACGCAGACGAACTTATTAGTATATCTAAAAGTAAGGAATAAGAGATAAAATAGCTCTATAAATAACTATAAGCTTAAAGACCTATCTAATAAGGTATTAAACTAGTATTAAAGCTTAGTAAAAGACTACTAAGGCGATTAAGAGGAAAGCCTTAGAAGAACCTAGTAGAATAATAAGATATATATTATAAATAAGGAACCTACTACTTAAAGCGTTTTAAATAGGTAATTAGATTAAAAAGAGTATTATAACTAAAGCCTTATTATAAAATAAAGATATTTAGCGCGCTTAGTATATCTAAGGACTTTACTCTAATAATAGCGATATTTATATCTATCCTATTAGTAAAGATAACTATATTTATTATACCTTCCCTCTTAAATACCTTTTACTATTACTATTATAAGAACCTTTATAAATATAACCGCTCTCCTCGCTAGAAAGTCGATCCCTACTCTTATTAACTAATAAGAAAAATTAGTACTTAAGTATATATATATAAAATAAATTTATATTACTAGGTAACCCTATTAGTTATTACTAATACCTTTACCCGCTTAGTATTAAGCGTACTTTTGCCTCTATATATATATTTTATAGAAGAGCGTTAATAGCTTTATCCCTATTACTTTACTATTATTATACTTATATAGCTCCCTTTATTACGATTATCCTCTCCTAGATATTAAGGACCCTTACTAACGCTCTACGTTATTACGCGCTTAGCGCTACTAGAGCAACCTATATTATATATACCTAATTATTACTTTACTATAAATAGATAACGCTTTAAATATAAAAACGCTAAGTATATTACCCTTAACTATATTTACTACTACTTACCTAATATTAAGATCCCTTATAGAAAGCTAGGATATTATATTTATAACTAAGAAGTCTTTAATTATACCTTTAACTAAGAGACCTAATATTATATAACTAGTTATAATACTCTATTTATTATCTACCTAGGTATTAATATATACTTTATTACTTAACTACTATTTATAAACTAAATTAAGTTCTATTACTAATTTTCTAATACTATCTTAAACGTTAAGTAGCTATCTCTCTATAATATTATATAAAACTCTCTGAAATATAACCTACATTATACTATTAATACTACTAGCTCGCTTATTTCTATTAAGTCTAGAGAGGCCTTAAGTAGAGATAATAAACCTATAGCTATTAAATATAATTAAGCTAACTAACCTATTAAAACTACTTAGCCTAAATAATCCCTTTATACTAGCTAACCTAACTAAGCTATTAATATTACTAAATATACTAAACCTTAACTATTAAGTAATATTATTATAACTAGCACTAGATTAACTCCTATTACTTAGAATAAGACTAATAAGATAGCTACTCCTAAGAAGCAAGCTACTAGTATTAATACCTCTAATATAATAAATACTATTAAGGCTATTAAGGGAATATAAGCCTATAGTAAACGTATTAGCCGTATCTCTATCCTATTTAATAGATATAAGGAAACCTAGATCGCTCTAATTATAGCGCTCTCTAAGGGTTATATTACTAATACTAGCGCTATTACTCTTAACTTAGGCTAATTTATTAAGTTAGCTACTAATAAGTTTAAGTTTATTATAGTAACTATCCCTAAGGGACTAATATAAGAGAGCCTAGGCTTCCTTAGCCCTAAGTAATACCTTACTACTAAGTTATCTACTAAGTATATAGTATTAGCTATAGGTCTAGACGATCGCCCTAATATTAACCCTTTCTCCAATATTAGCCCCTTTAATACTACTAATACGCTTAGCGCTACTAAGACGCCTAATACTACCTCTAGCCTTAAGAAGATTATTATTACTAACTAGTAGTCCTATACTTATATTACTAGCTTCTATTACCTTACTTATTTCTATATAAAGTTCCTAAATACTTAGGAGGTAATTAATATATACCTTTAGTATATCTATTTCTTTAATGTAACTAATATTATTACTACCTGCTATATTAAACGCCTTACCTTATATACCCTTATCTAGAATAGCTTAATTATCCTTAGTCTATATATATATATCCGCGCCCTTAACTCGTTTATAACTAAATAAATTATAAGTAACCCGGAATTTAGCGCTATCTTGCTATTCTTTTTTATTAAGTAGATACTACGATATAAGTTTCTTAGTATATATACTAAGGATAACGTGTATATTAGTTAGGTTATAGTTAATAGTAATAACGCTAGCGCTATTTCTACCCTTTTAGACCTTAATAACCCTAAGGCTATAGATATAGCTAACTTTTAATATACATATACTATAGACCTTTAAGGCTTTTATACTAATATTACCTCCCTCGCTACCTTAATTACTATAGTTAAAGATAATAGCGTTACTAAGTTATACCCTAAAGTTAGTAATAAATCTCACTACTAGTTCCTAGAATAATATAAAGATAATACCTAACTAGCTATTACTTATAGCGTTAGTATTAACTAACTCCTAGCTATAGCTAAAGAGATTATTAATAATAAGGATAAGGATTACCCTAACTTCCTAAAGATAGCTAATACTACGCTTAAGACTCCCTTAGCCTAAAGTAGGATATAATAAAATATATAGAATAGAAAGGAAGTAAGGTTACTTAAGGTTATTTATATATAATAATATAGCTCTACTTATTAATACGTTCCTATAATAAAAGGTATAAATTAAATTTTATACTATATGTTATAGTTGATGCCTTTCTCTTCTTATATAGGTAATTAATACTAAATACGCTTAGCGTAGTTATCCCGCTTAAGGGGGCCTAACGCGCTTAATACGTTAAATATACCTAAACGCGTTAACCCTTATAAAAGGGCTTATCGCCTTTAAGGAGAAAACCTTCTAAATTTATAGACTTTTTACCTATATTTTTCGCTTACTACGTAGACTGTATCAAGATCTTAACTAAGCTATAATATATAAATATTTAGAATATATAGCTATAATAAGAATATACTAGAGGATTATTTAGTATAATATATATACTAATAGATAATATACTAGCTTATAGTCTTATAAAAGTTCTTAATTATAAAAAGTTTAAATAGTTTTATTTACTCCTTAATTTAAAAGATATATAGAGAATAATTATAATAAATAGGGGATATTCTAAATAAGTATAGGAGGGCTAGTAGTACCTAGTTTTTAATTAATTTATAGCTTACTAGCTAGGGAGTATAAAGTTACTCTTATAGGAGTAAAAAGAATATAATCTACTCTAAAGGGCTACCTTAAAACGCTAATTTTCTACTATCTAATCTTAGAGGATTTACTTATACTAATCTATTAGGATATTATATAAGGGTAGTAATACCTCTAGTAAATATATATTAATAAGATTATTAACTATATAGTATATTATAGTAGCTATATTACTAATAAGTAGATAAAGTATAGGTATACTTATACTAACTACTAGGGTTTTAAATAGAACTAGGGTAGGAGATAGAGTAATAATACTATATATACTAGAACTACCTATTACTTTAGAAGCTCTACCTAAACCCTTATTATTATTACCCTTTTCTATTATTATAATCTCCTCCTTTTAAGTAATAACAGCCTTATAGAGTATAGCTCTCTAATAAGCAAGGGATTATAAGTTATATTAGAAAATAGTTATAGAATCAAAACGTATATAGAATCTTATTTTTCTAATTACTAGGTCTTTTAAAGTCTTAGCTTTAGTATATTAATAAGCTATAATAGTAATAGGGGTACTTATCTATTAATAAGATACCTCACCCTTATAATAATAGTTATATTTATTTATTATATTAAGCGAGTACTTTCTATCTAATAAGCCTAAGAGCTTACTTAAAATATATTAAAAGTAGCGCTTATTAAATAGGGGTATTAAATCTATTTTTATATTTCTACTAGGGAGAGGAGAGCTAAGAGGGGGCTTTAAACTACCCTTATTAATACACTCCTCTCTATCTATCTCCTTAAGAATTATAATAATAGTAAGGTTAGTAATATTCTAATATATAGTTATAATAATTAAGGGATTATAACTTACTAGGAGCTATCCTCTTAAGTTACTTAAGAGAATAACCTTAGGGCTTCTTAAGCTATAAACCCTTACCCTTAGAGCTACTCTCTATAGGTTATTTCTATTTCTTCTTTTTACTTATTATAATATATTAGTATATTATATATTAATAAAAAGAAGGAATAATATATATATAACCTTATTATTACTCTCTAGGGGAGGAGGGCGCGCCCCTCTACCCCTAGCTTTATTCTTACCTTTAGTAGCGTGCGCTTTCTTAAGAGCTATAGCCTAACTAATCTTCTTTTAGGAGGTATTTATAAATATATTAGTATATTATAATAGCTTTAAGATTATTATATAATATAAGTATATATATATAATAAGGTTATTATTAGAACTAAAATTAGATATATATATAATTATTATATTATATATAGGGAAGAGTTAAAAAAGTAAGAGGGTAGCTAGTTATTCTATTTAAAATTAAGATAATAATAGCTAACCTACCTAAGCTAATAAGAAATAATAGATTCTATTACTATTAATAAGAGTTAGTAAATAAAGGGTATTATAATAACAATAATAATAGTTATAAAAGTAGAAAACTATAACTATTTATACTTTACTTATACCTAATATAAATAACTTTACTTTATTATCTCTTTTATAAATAGGCTTATTAATAAGTTATTTATAGATATATTACTTTATATTTAGGTATTTTAAGGGATACTATATAGTTAAGCGCTTTTCTAGCTACTACTACGTCTAGGGGGGTATATTATAATACCTTTAGTATTACCTATTCCTAGTATAATATATAACTAATATTCGCTCTAGAGTAACCTTTTTCTAGGGGTTATTCCTCTAACTATAGTTATAAGTAACTACGTTATAGCTACTCTCGTTATAATAGAATAAGCTCTTTAGTAACTATAAGTATGGCCCTATAGGACGTTTCTCAACACTCTCCATGAGGGGCGAAGGAGCTGAACGGCAGGCCAAGACGCTGCATAGAGTAGCTCAGGGAGATTGAAAAGCGTGTCATGGCGCTGATTGTCGATATTGGCCACTTGTCTATTGATCAGACTCATCCCGGGGGAGTCTGGACCCAATATCCAATTGACGAACAGCAACTTCTACTAGATTCTTGCACGCACATCGAACATTTGTTAGTGCGGAATAATCAGCTTGGCATCTAGATGATAGCTTTTGATTACGGACTACAAAGGTCACGATTCCGCGGAGCGACGATCGCAATGCTCATTAGATGTATCCACGATTGTAGACACAAAGCGTTTATGGCAGTAATGAGACATGCCCACATCGTACACTGGTAATAACAGCTTTCTTGGTAATTCTGGCCGACTGACGCGCTACGACTGGGGTTCTACTGCATCAGTCTCGAATCGTTGCATTGCAACAAATGCACGCAAAATAACCAGGGGGCATCTAAGATTGTCATTTTCCAAGCGTCCGTTACGAATTGACCTGAGATCCGATGACGTCTCCTCGCTCTCGAATTGTCAGAAGGAGTTTGTGTGACTCTCGAGATCCTGGACCTATCTCGATAAGCTTGCAGTAATATGCACAACCATGCTGGTAGAAATCCATTGCATCCTGTGGCGTCGATGCCGCAGTAGATGCACCACCATGGTCCGGCGAATGTCCAAATTGCACATGGAAGCTCATGAGGCTAGCATGTCATCGATCCCCATTTCGTTGAAATCCTCCCAGCAACAAGAGAAGAGAGCATCCCCGGATTCGACAACCCATGTGGAGAACCGTTCCCGGCTGACACCCTTCCCGCGACTCGTCTGTACAACTGTCGCAACTCAGGATGGCGTGACGCCGTCCGAACTTTTTTCAGACGAAATCGAATGGCCAGGATGATCAGCATGCATCTACCGCCGTCAAGCATGACGCCGGCGGGAATAGATCTAGGTACCCACAAAAGGTCCGGATCTGTGAGTAGTGCGGCGTTTCTCGCGTGCCTGTCTCGCAGTGTCTTTGTCTGAGAATTTTGGTCGTTGATTGGATGCTCTGGAGACTGGACGGCACACGAGGCTGTCCACCTCACTTTGCCTCGACAAGATTGACTCAGGAAGATCCCGAAACTTAGAACGTCCAAGAGAAGCCACGGTGATGCGCTGATTGGAGCGTCCATCGTCTAGCGCGCCTTGCCATAACGTCTAGTCGATGCCGGCGTGATCCGGGGTGCCGAGGGCACGGACGAAAGCTTTCTTGATCGACAAAGACAAGAAGCAAAATGACGAGTCGAAACAGAGCCCCTAAACTCTTTGGATCTCTGTATCGCGAAAAGAAAGTGTTGACGACGACCACATGCAGGGCGCCACACAAGCAGGAGATGGAGTCCGACACTCGCCAAGCAGGACGGGATTAGCTGCATTGGATGTGTTCTGCGGCTGTATCATTCTGCTATCACACCGCCAAGATAACTATCGTCTGGCGGCTCCCGTCGATCTCGGACTGTTAATCAACATGTCTTCATTCAGGTGCCGATACCGTTGGTCCGTTTTCTCCTTTTTGGACGTGGCTGACTCGTTTCGGCCTTTCACTTTTCCTTTTCCTTCCCCACGCTGGACACTGGCATGCAACTAGCTTCGGAATGCCCATCCCTTGAAGAAGCAGACGATCCTCCGTCTCATGCTCGTCGAGACTGAGTCGATCAACAGATGCATCTCCCAAGTCATCTACTGAACCGAACTGAACTCAACCCTCACCATGGATCCTGCAGCGTTGGCCAGCCTCACGATTTACAACTTTCCGCCAATGCCAGCCAAACTTGACAGCATTGGTATCTTCTACATTACCTTCTGCGCGATATGGACGACTCTCGTTGGTGCGGGCATGGCGTTTTGCTGGATGAGCCGACACAGCCCTATCCTTAAGCTGCGTGGTCTGCCGTTGTCGTTTACGGCGATCATCTGTCTTCATCTGTACTGGATTCTCGCTCAAATCACCTACCCCGTTGGCGGGACCATGCCGGTAGTCCTGGCATACGACGTCCAATACTTTGTCATGGGAACATGGTTTCCTCTCGGTATTGCTCTGTTCCATGCTTCCAACAGTCGCCTTCTGCATATCGCGAAGCTGCAGAAGTTACACTTCACCGGCAGCGGAGAAGGGAGCAGGCGAGGGAGAGCTGGCTGCGACGGTGCGAAGACCTCATGGCTCTGTCGGCTGAGGAATATGGACTACGCAAAGAGAATTATGATTCCTATTGGAATTGGTATGATATTCCAGGTATGCGTCCCAATTTGCCTGACTGAGATCAACACTGAACTGACCTGTCCAATGCAGGTACTCCTCACCATTGGCATGTGGGTCGCCTGCAAGAAGTACCACCCAACTTTTGGAATTCCCGGCACGGGAGTTCGTGGATCCAACTTCACGGAGCAGTTGGAAGACTTGGGAAGAGGATGGGAATGGTGGCCAACGGTGCTATGGCAGGTCATTTGGACTTGGATCGTAAGCTTTTTGTTGCACGACGCATGACAGCCTGCTCACGTCAGATTGCAACAGGTTGCGCCGACTATGATCTGGAAAGCATGGTCCATCCGGGACACAATGGGATGGCGAACTCAGACTATTGGCTGTTGCCTTGCGAGGTTTGTGACCTCGTCTTCTTTGCCGGTATTCTTCTCCACTAACCTGTCGTTTGTAGTCTTCATGCGACACCCATGTTCCTCGTAGCATCGTACGCACCTTCATTTGCCAAGATAAACCCTTATTTTCCCCCAAGCCAATGGTCAGTAAGAGAAAGCTGCATGCTTTCATGTTTGCAAAATGCAAAAGCTGAGACCAGGAGCGCAGGCTTCATCTTTCATCAATGGTCTTCGAGATCTTCACTGTCTTTGTTCCAGCATACCAGGTCATCAGACTCCGCATCCTAAGCAAACACGCTGCCGACTCGAATGCCCAATGGGACACAACAAGTCAGACAACCACCCTCAGACCATCTTCCACTGCCTTTTCGACGTGCGGCAACTGCAAACGCATTACGTCTGCAAGCCAGTTGGAAAAAGGTTCGGCTCCAGTCCACCAGGTTGACTCGAGCGAGATCGGCCTGGAGCCTGACAGCCGCCTGCTCACCATGAGCGCGCTCGACCACGCTTTGCGCGAAAATCAGGGCTCTTTGCAGGAGTTCTCGGCTCTGAGCGACTTTTCAGGAGAGAACATTGCTTTCCTATCCCGCGTAGTAGCGTGGAAGTCTTCTACGTGGGCAACACGGTCCGGGTACAAATCATCCGAAAGCTCATCTCTTAATGACGACGAGATGCTCGAAGCATACAACCGTGCCCTGGACATCTATGCCGACTTCATATCTCTCAGTCTGGCCGAATTCCCATTAAATCTCCCCTCAAACGAGTTTATACACCTTGAAGCCGTGTTCGAGAAATCAGCCTGCATTCTTTTCGGCGACGACACGTCCATTAATCCGATCGCGCCATTCGACGACGTTCAACTATGCCGCAACGGATCTCGGTCGGGAAGCGGACAGGATATTCGAAGCAAGGTTCGGTATACCGGTGAGATTCCTGCCGGATTCGATGTGAACGTCTTCGACAACGCCCTGAGTCACATCAAGTACCTCGTCTTGACCAACACCTGGCCCAAGTTTGTCAAGGAGATGCATCGAAGACGGCGTTCCAGCCAGACGAGCCGAAGTGTCATCACTACCGACTCGGAGGCGTCACTCTTGAACAAAGTCTCTACCACTGTTTCAGTCTTCATTCGTTCCGTCCTGTGAACAATAAAACCTCATATTCAATGATGTTTGTCGTGCGGGATGGGGCCTACCTGCGTAGTCACGTGTGGTCCCACCCGTTCAGGAGCGGGTATATATATCCCTTCGGTCTGCATACCCCTATTCAGAGAGACTTCTACACATATATATATAGTTCGAGATAGTTCGATATATAGATACCTATATACATACTCCTTCGTTATAGACTTCGTCCTATATACCCTTCTTCATAACAACCTACCCCTTAAGCGCTTATAGCTATTATAATAGTTATAAGCCTAGCTCTTAGCTAGTTTAACTTCGCTTATAATACGTCTTTCCTATATAACCCCTAATATATTATAATAGCTTTAGGCGCTCCTTTTAGCCTTCCTCTTAGCCCTCTATTTAACCCCTCTTTATTACTAATATAGCGTTTCTACCTAACCCTTCTACTACTTAGCTACGTATATACGCTTATTATCTCTCTAAGCTGCGTAACTAGCCTACCTAGTATTTATAGCTTCGCTTCTATACTCTCTAAGTAGGTATATAGGACTATATTAACCTAAGTAGTTAACCTACACCCGATTTTATATGCTATATAGCGCGCCCTCTAATAATTAAAAAACTTACTACGTAGCGTAATAAGGAGGCTTATAAGACCTATATTTATAAATATAACGAATAGGCTACGCAGCGCTATATGCGTTAAAACCTGAATAATATAGAGCCTCTACCTCTACTACCTCTTATAATTAATAATATTTATAATAAATATGCTACGCGCGTAACTAACTATAGTATTACTAAGGAAACCTAAAAGTCCCTCCTTAGTAGCTACTACGACGTCTAGAACTTTATATACTATATTATTAACCCCTTATTACTTATAGTTATTTAGAACGACCTCGTAGCTATTAAAATACCTCCCTCTAATCCCTTATATAAGCGCTTAAGTAGTTAATTACCCCTATAAACCTCGCTATAATTACTACTATTTAAGACGAATACCTTTATATTCTAGAGTAGGCGAATAGCTTTATATTACTATACGCCTAGTATTAGTAATAATATACTATATATTAGCGTGCGAGGTTACTTAAAATCCCTAAAATCTAGGGGGTTATTATAACTAAGCGCTTCCTTAAGGCGGTTAGTAAGCAGATAGCGCCTATATAGGCCTATAACGCCCTTATTAAGGTTATTATAGCTAAGTAGACTAGCGCGAAGCTACGCCCCTTTATTAAGATAGCTTTAATATTTAGCGCTCTTATCGCCTAGTAGTTAAAGCAACCTAGCGCCTTTATAAGTATATTTACTATATTAGTAAGCGCGCTTAAACCTACCCCTACTAAAAACTCTATAATAAAGCGAGATAATAATAAGGATTATATATAATACCCCTATAGGTATACTTATTATTAGCTAGTATAACGTTATAATCGCTTCCTTTTAGTAATTTAGCTTAATAAAGCCAAACGAATTATTTAGCTTATAGAGTGTGGCGAATAGGATGAGCCGCAAAAGTGGAACTATAATTGCGATAGTGTAATTGCGGCTTATATACGCATCACGACACACCCCCTCAGTTTCGCCCTAATGAGCGCGGAACTATAACACTTATAACCTTCTAATTAGGTATATCTCGCTAAAGTCTAGGTAGTTAAGCCGCTAGGATTTAAACCTATAACGCTAAGGTAGGGGACTCGAACCTCGAACCCCTAGGGTAGGGATTATATAAGCCCAAAAGACGTACTTAAACCATTCTAGCATATAGTCAGGGTAGTATAGAGCTAGGCTCATAACTATAGCGAATAGGATGAGCCGCAAAAGTGGAACCATAATTACGATAGTGCAATTGCGGCTTATATACGCATCACGATATAGAGCTAATAAGTTCTCCTAATTCTATAACGCGCTTTAGGCGGAGGGTATTATAAGACCTTCTATTAAATACTTAATAAATATTATAATATAAGCTATATTATTAAATAGACCGCTCTTATTATTATTATTATAGCTAGCGTAGTATAGGGCCCTCCTAGTGCGCTAACCCCCTTATAAGTAGATCGCTCCTCTTATTATAGCTATAGCTAGGCTTCCTTAAGTAGACTGCTCCCCTTATTACTAAGCGGACTACTCCCCCTCTTCTTATTATTCTATAGGTAGCGCTATATAGGATCCCTAGGGCGCTACTCTTCTTATTATATTTAGTTATAAATAGCTTTACTTTACTTTATATTTAGCCTCAGGGGATATTATAAGGCTAGGGGGGTATATTATACGGGATAGGGCTTACTTATATAGTTATATATAGTCCTACCTATTTAGGAGCGGGTATATATATCCCTTCGGTCCGCATACCCCTATTTAGAGAGACTTCTATATATATATATATATATAGTTCGAGATAGTTCGATATATGGATACCTATATATATACTCCTTCGTTATAGACTTCGTCCTATATGCCCTTCTTCACGACGACCTACCCCTTGAGCGCTTGCAGCCATCGCGGCAATGTTTTATGACTTTCAACTGTTCCTGACTTCTCTTCTTACTGGCTGGGCAGAAGGTTCACACTTGCTCCTGTTCCTCAATTACTTCAAAGAAATACCCGGGAATTTTCCCATCGCTATAGATACGTAACCAAAATTCACGATGTAGGATTATGTTCAGGCAGTTTTACTCATAACAGACGTGTATTTACTGTTATCCATTATCCGTTGTCATGTAAGGCTGAACCGCGTATAATGATAATGATACATCTGCGCGCAATCGTCATCCGATTCAGACTGCGCACAGGTGCAAACTTGTCATCCTCAAGTATTCCCAGGGCGGACTCAGTGACTCAGTCCCTTTTCATGCGCCTTGGCAACGTGTCGCCAGTATCTGTCCGCGCTTCTCTGCCTCATGCGTCTGCCGTATCTCGCCATGAAGAATATGCTCGCGTTCCACACAAACCCGATGACGCCAACAATGATGTACGTGTCGCGGTACCCCATGTGGATAAGCCATGGAGTTATGCCGTAGTTGATTGCAAAACTCATCGTGTTGCGGATGATGACGCAGGTCGTAATCATGTCACCGCTGAGCTGCGGATACGAGGCGATGGCGTAGCCCAGCGAGCCCGCGACTGCCAGTGCGCTGTTGATGGCGAGCGTGAACTGGGAGATGACGAGCCCCATCCAGTGGATGTGGTATGCGACGCCCAAGCCGTACAATATCATGCTGAAAGGGACGAGGAATATCGACGCCGCGAAGAGCCACAGGGAGTGCTCGGATTCGGAAATCCCGCCGTTTCGGCGAGCAAGTCGAATGGTAAGCATCTTGCCGACCTTGCCGCAGTAGTAGCCTCTGTACGCGTCCGATTAGATTGCGAGGATGAGATATACATATCAACGCGCCGTGGAGCTTACCCAACGATCGTCCCTAGAACACCACCCGCATACGCGGCAGCCACCCCGGCTGTGGAGAAGCCGTACATTGTCGTGTAAACGGTGCCGGCTGTCGCGTTCTGAACACCTGACCAAACCAGATTGTTCGCACCGTACATCAGCCTGGGGAAAATCAGCGTTATCTTCGTCATCGATACAACAACGGTGAGCATACCCTGCATAAACGACGGAAGGGTACGTGAAGCCTCTCATAGAACCGAGGGCGATGTCTAACAATCGGTTGGGCCTGGGTTTGTCCTTGATACCAATCTTCTGAATGAACGATTTGCGGGGATGGCAGACTTGTCCAGTCTCGCTATCGACCGGGTTGGCTACCGAGGGGTCCTTCTTTTCCGCAATCTTCGCTCCGGCCTCGCCAGCGTTTACTTCAATGGCCAGAGGTCCGGTCGCCACGGCTTCTCCCTGTTCCGTCGGTTTCGCTGCTCTGTCGTAATTTGTCTCCTCCATGAAGAGGAAGCAGTACACAAGAGCTATGCCGTTGAAAATCGCGCACCACCACTGCAATATGATACTCATTAGCATGATGAAGAACTTCCCATCATGAAAGATCTTACGAGAGTCCATTTCCACCCCATGCCGACGTTGATGAAGCCGGACAGCATGGGGGCCAGCTTTCCAGTCATCGAGAGACCCCATCCATAAAGCGCAAGGTACTTCGGGCGTTGATGAGCGAACCACTATAGGCTAGTCAGCTTCACCGTTTCCAAGTTGCAGACAGCTTACGCAGAACTTACGATGTCAGTTATTGATATTTCACAAAGAGATTCAACTGGCGCCCCGAAAAGCCCCAGCAGGATACGGCTGGCAAGATAGGTGTGTTTTGTGGTGCACATCGGCGCAGTCGCCAGAATGATCTGATTGGCACGATTATCAGAACGGAGGTGTCAAAAATGCTCTCTGTGACTTACAATATTGGTAATCAAAGACGCCAAGTAGGCCGGCCGCTTACCGTACTGAAGCGCAAGAGGTTGCCATATGACACAGCCCCAGCCGTAAAATAGAAACTGTTAGACGACTTGCTCAGCACGGTCTGAATCTGACAGGTAGACGTCGTATCTTACCATGATTCCTGTCCCGTTGTTGATGTCCTCAAGAGACAACCCCGTGGCTTGCCTGATCGGAGTAACGACTGAATAAACCGCACTACTGGGAATCGCAACCATGATGGTATATACTACGACGCAGGATGTTGCGAGAAGCTTTCGCTTCCTCGTCCAATTCAATGGGTCTTCCGGGTCCTCTGATGGTCGAGGGATGAGAATGATGTCTGCTTCCTTTGAATCAGTTGCGTGCTGTCCGATGATAGAGCCATCCACGTCAATGAGTCTCGTCGTGCCAGGAGGTAGTGAACCTTCGCCACCAGGCTTGCCATGGCCTTCAGAAGCCATGTTTCCGATCTACGACTGCTGGGCGAAGCTAATGAATAAGATGGTCTGCTTTCCTAGCTTTTGACTGAGAAGTGGACCAGAAGCAAGTGGCAGCAAAAACCAAGGACACCAAGCTGTAGAGTTGAATGGATGAACTCTTGCTACTTATTGTGAGGAACCACTGATTGACACCTACACAAGGGTCGCGCCGTGGTCTTGGCTCACGGAGGCGTGGTACGGATGCTACTGCATCCTACCTCACCCCGGTTATCACGAGATGCTGATAAGCTGCGTCTTACAAGGGCTTTACGCGGGGCGGGCTGATAACAAGTCTCGGTATCTGGTGCAGCCTCAAAGAGATATCAATCGGGTACGCTCCGATAACGACCTGAAGGTCCTGAGAGGTACACCATATACTGTTCTAAACCTCGGATATCTTCATCCAGTATCGTTCCTTGTTTCTCGACCATCGAAGGTGGGTATACATGCGGGACAGACGGGCGGGAGGACCGGTATGATAAACCGCGTGGAGAATGGCCCCGCTGATGTCTGGCTTTGGAAGTCGACAGCGATAGGCAGGAAAGCAGCCGACGCGAGCCAAGATAGCTGCAATTGATAACGCAAGATTGCATTGTTTATGAAACCGCACATATCAACAAGAGTTCCAAGCGAGAGCCACGATGATCGCCTCGATTGATCGACACCTGGAGCAATCTCTGAAAGTTGACTCCGACTGTCTCGTGCCCATCACCACGACCAACTCAACATGGCTATCACGAAGCTTTAGAAAAGCTGGCGAGAACTTTCTCAAGTATGTATTGAACGTACAGAAGAACTCGGTTCCGAAAAAATACCTTCTTCCCGATGAGCAGTTGCCGCCCAAGGAACGGCGCAATGTACAGAACGTTCCGTACGAGTCGGCCATTCTCACCGCCGAGGAACTGGACATGACAGAGCAAGATGCCTCGAGCTTGCTGAAAAAATACGAAACCCGTCCATGGACTGTGCGACAGGTAGTCACCGCATTCCTGAAGAGGACGACCATCATTCACCAGCTGGTATGGCTTCGCTACTATTAAGAATTAGGCGAAAGGCACATTAGTATGGGTGGTCGAATCACTCATGCCGGCTTTGTTTCGAAAATCTCCAATGTTCCCCCCAAGGATGCGCTTCCCATCCAGATCCTGAAGCAAGCAGGCGTAGTCATTCACGTTAGAACCAATCAGCCGCAATCGCTGATGGTGAGTCGTCTTCAGATCACAAGACAAGGAAAGAAATCGGCCGACATTTCTAACTTACGCTGAATAGCATTTGGACTGTAATAACAATATCACGGGCCTCACACAATCTACTACTTTCTCCTGGAGGCTCATCGGGCGGGGAAGGCGTTTCCGTTGGTGCCAAATGCTCGGTAATGGGCGTCGGTACGGACATTAGTGGCAGCATTCGAATCCCGGCAGCTTCCAACCGACCACTTTGAGAGTCCCGTGACTAGGCAATTTCGCAATCACGTCCGGCCAAGAAAGCAGTCGCAGGGTAGCTGGTCCCTTGGGACAGAGTCCCTGGCGGCAAATCAGCCCTGCAAATCATATTACCCTTGGGATCATGCTGGACGATGTGTAAGAACCCGCTCAAACCCTGGAGGCAGTTTCCTGCGAGGTTTTTGACAAGAGTTCTTTCAGTTGTGTGAAACCCCACCCACCAGTTATTCGAGCTCTCACAACTGCAGCGGATAAACTTTGAGGCTCCGGAATGAACTTTGTTGAGTGGAAGCCATACGAGCACGCTGGTGGCTGGAACATTGTTGTGAGTTCATGAGAACAACCTGAACACAGTCCCAATGAAGAAACTGACATTCTTCCTGAAGTCCGCTCTATACTTTCCCCAAGACCCCAAGCCATACCTCGACACCTTTGCCGAAGGCGGAGAACCGACCCTGCACCTGACTGAACACGCCTTCAAGTTCTCTAAATCCCGACCGCTGACTGTAGCCGAGAATCGGTCCCTGAATGCCGAAAAAGAGGCATACAGGCGAGAGTACCACGCTCTGATGAAGGAAAAGGGTGTTGACTTCATCCTCTGCCCAGCATACGTCGGTGCTGGCGTCTTGCAAGGCGGCGCAAAGTATTGGAATTACACTGCGATATGGAACATAGTCGATCAGCCTGCGGCAATTCTGCCAAGTGGAGTGCGCGTGGATGAAGACATCGACAAGTTCGAAGAGACTTACGAACCCAGAGATGAAATGGAAAGCATGTGAGTAGAGCAGGCCTTGTTGCGACCTTATTCCTTCATTAAGAATCCGAACGCTAGCCCAGACATTCTTATCAGATGACCCTGACGTCTTTCATGGAATACCCACCTGCTTTCAATTGTTAGGGAAGCACTTTGAAGATGAGGAAGTGTTGCGGGCAGCCCTCCTGGTGGATCGAGTGCTGAAAGGTGAAATTCGAGATGCGCCATTATGTTATTTGGAGAGAAGCTGAATTAGAACTATCAAGACTGCGTAGATCATTATATGGAAAATAGATTCTGGAATTCCTTTATTTCTTTTCAAGTGTATGAAGACTCAACTATATTAGCTTCTCGTTGCGGTATGTTGTGCGCCATGAATGTTTGAAAGTCGCGATACATGCTCAGAAGACAAAAGGCAGACTGTCTGACAGCATTTGCTGTACTGACGATCGCGCTGACGAATTTTCACATTATCAACCACCAAACGCGAGCATTTCACAATAATCTCTTCATTGATTTTGCGCAGAACATGCGCTTAGTCAGTTTTCGCTACCTTCAACAACGTTTTGGAAACAAGTGAGTCGATCAAGGTAGCAAACGAGCTCTTGGCGGCACCCATCTTCTGGTCAGCTTTCGTAGCAGCAACCAAAGCATACGGTACCCTGCGTCGAAATCACTTCCACTGGTGGTATGAGCGAGTTGCAGTGTATGGTATCAAGGCGATGAGGGCAGAGACTCGCGTGGTGTATGAAGCCTGGCGAAGAGGCCCACCTCATGATGCCCGCACAAGGAGCTCGTGGAGGAGTATCATCGAGACTGGGGAAACTCTCATGCTCACGTACAAGTGCGTAAAATCTTTTCTAACTTAGATAGCACTTTGTGCGAATAAGATGTTGTGATGAAGACGGACGGATTCTGCCGGTTTGCGTAGTGTGTGTTCCTCAATGGTATTCCATCGAGTGCCAACTGACGCCAAAAAAATATAACCCATAAAAAAGTACCCTGTTGTATCGTAAATCAGCAACTTCTTAAATTTCTAATTGGGCTAAATCCAAGCTCTCAATATGCACTGGACTATCCCTCATGCACGTAGTTACTGGCGTTGGTTAGCAGTTGATGGGATACGGCTGGTCAAATCTGCGGAAGTATGTTTTCAGCCGATGTGATTGACGCTTTTGGACGAAAATATGGAATGGGCGTTAGCTCAGGCTTCATCATTATCGGCTCCGTCATACAAGCAACAAGCCAAAATCTGGCAGCTTTCATCGGCGGCCGATTTCTTGTTGGGTTCGGAGGGCCTATGCATGTTCTTATCCTCTAGCTGAGTACACTTCCTTCATTATGGACAAGTCCATGACCAGGTGGCCGCCCGTAAGTAAATCGTAGAAATGGCATACCCGGCATGGAGTGGTCTAGCTGGTGGTCTCTGCAATGTGCTTGGGTGGTACATTGGATCTATGAGTAAGTTTCGCCCACTCCGGTTAACAAACATTCGCTTACACAGGTATCAAAGCTGCCATCTAGACTTGTTACGGGACTGCGAATATCCAAGGGAAGATATCTTAGCTGGTTCCGTACATCATCCATATCGTTCTAGCTGCGGTCATCGTAATCATAGTCTGGTTTATTCGAGAAAGCCTTCGATGGCTACTTGTGAATCAGAAGATAGACGCTGTGAGGGTGGTCTTTTGAGATATCACGGAAACGGTGATATAGACTCCCCAGTGGTCAAGCTCGAGTGTGAAGAGACCAAGTCCTCGTTAGAAGCCGAGGCAGAACTCAGCAGAGGGAGATGGTGGGGCCACAAGATCCTCGTCGAGACCCGCGCAAACCGATACAGAATGTGGATTCTGGTCCTCATCGCCGTTTTTCAAATGTTCACCGGAGGTCCCGTCATATCATACTACCTTCCATCCATCCTTGAGACTGTGGGCATCACGTCGTCTTCGCAACAGCTTCTCATGAACAACCTGAATACCGTCTTCTCATTCAGTGGCGGGATTGGTGACGCGTTCTTTATCGAGAAAGCCCGGCGCCGGCAGTTGTTACTGGGGGGGGGGGATGTTCCTGTCTGGCCTGGTCCACTTTCCCATCAATGTTTTCGCCGCACTCTCAAACGGGCATGTTGACACGGCTTCGGGGTACGCTTTCATTGCGATGATATTCATTGATGCCATCGTCATGTCTTTTACTTGGACTCCGCTTCAGGCCTTGTATCCTGCTGAAATCCTCAGCACAGATATCTGCGCTGAAGGCATTGCAGCGGATAAGTTCGTATGTAACATCGCGAGTTTCAGCAACTTGTACGCAACGCCGATAGCTCTGAAGAATATTGCATGGAAGACTTGGACGATTTCTCTCGTCCTGCACTTCGTGCACTTGATACCCAGGTACTTTGTCACGCTGAAGACGAAGGGCAGATCTCCCGAAGCACTGGAGATCTTCAAGGACCCTAAACCCGTCAAGCGAAGCACGCAGATCAGCGGAGTGGTTGTCGGTGCTGGCGTCGGCGTCAAAACTGCCGGCCCTTAGTCAGAGTTACAGAATTCGACATGTGTTTTCTCAGGTGTGAGACTTCGTTTAATTTATGGCTTAAGATTTCAGTCATACGCGGCTGGGCAGGAAGCTAACGGAGATGATTGATGATTAGTTCCAAAGAATGTCACGCAAAGATCCGACCTCAGCCCGTCTTCCTCGGCGTGAGGTACACGTTTAGGGGTCCTTTCTCCCAGAGCAAATACACCTGACTCCTTTCATCCCAACCTCTGCTCTGCTCAGAAATTCTCAAATCAAAGTTCCAGACCATCCTCGCGAGAATTAGACGCATCTCCGCGTCTGCAAGGCTACAATTTGAGTGGGCGTAATTAGCATCTAGCGTCATTCTATTCTCGGTCTGAAAATCTGAGGGAAACCTACTTTCTGCCGATGCAGTTCCTCGGGCCCACAGAAAATGGCTGGAAGGCCTCTTTTTTGTCCCCGGCAAATCTAGGGTCATCAAGCCATCTCTCGGGGATGAAAGAGTCGGGCAACATGAAATGGTCGGGGTTGTGAAACGTAGGCCAATGCCAAACCTGAACAAGAGACTATGATGCCGCTTAGTGATGCTTTTTGAATGTTGCGCGGAATCATTGTAACTTACGCCTTTTGGTACGTGTTGACCCAGGAAGAAACCGTCTCCCTCAGAAACCCTGCGCATGATGCCCGTCGGGACTGGAGGATACATGCGGAGGCCCTCGTTGATAACCGCCTGCATGTATTGGAGCTTCTGCACGCTGAACATGTCGATCTCATCCTCCGATGCATACGCAGATCGGACTTCATCGTTGAGTTTATTGAGCGCGTTGGTATAGGTTGTGAGATAGTATGTAATGGCCGAAAGCGCAGTCGCAGTCGTCTCGGAGCCGGCAATGATCAGTGTCGAGGAGTTTGCGCGCAGTTCTTCTAATTTGAGCTCCTGGAAAGCATGTCAGTAGTAAGCTCCTAAGTAAAGCCCGTTTCAAATACCTGGGGGCCCTTCTTGCGTGTCATCGAGTCCATGAAATCCGGTCGCTCCGTCTTTGCAGAAAGTCTCTTCGCAACCTTTTCGTGAGTAAGTTTGGTGTGCTGTTCCTTCTTTTCCTGGAGCCCAGCCGGGACAAACTTCATCAGTATGCTATCGAGAATCGGGTACTGTCGAATGTTAAACATAAAAATGCCAGCCTTGATACCGTCAAAGATCATCTTGACCCATGGGTGGTAGTCGTTAGTGTTGAGACAGCCAAAGGGTTCTCCGAATGACAAATCTCCAATGACGTCAAACGTGGTCCAGTTATACCAGGCGACCATGTTTAATGGCTCGGCTCCTCCAGCACAATTTTCGTGAAGCCGTTGGAAGAGCAAGTCCACGTACTTCTTGATGATTGGCTGCTGGTCGAACATGGATTGGGCCGAAAACCCGTGCGATAGCGCTCGTCGATACCGCGAGTGGGCCTCTCGATTGCCTCCAATGATGCTTTCCCTGGATTCGCGAGTGAAGACCGGATCTCTGCCGTGGTCCCCGGTACCATTTTTCAAGTGTCCGTGCAAGTCCTTCCAGGCGTCGGGATGGTTGTAGGCGAGCTCGTTAGGGGCGACTCGGACGATGGGCCCATACTGCCGATGAAGGTCTAGGATTTTTCGGTGAACTTGGCCGGAAAGGTAAGACTTCGCGTACGGGAGGCGGGTTGCCGCCCATGATTTCGGTCCTGGGTAGCCCCTCAACGGGTGGAAGAAGACGTTGTAGATGGGAATTGCGATGAGGTAGAAGACCCCCTGTCAAAGTTGTTAAATACCACAATCTGCGTTTCTATATCGGACTCACCTGGCGTCCAGAGTTGATTGACAACGTGTCTTAGGTCGCCTTTGAGCCGTTGTTTGGAGAGCTAAACTTACCAGTAAACCAACTCCTGCGACAACCCACAACAGAGATTGAGGACGGAGAAGCCGCGTGCCGGCATCAGAAGAATGGCTTGTCATGTCGAGAGACCACTTGCAAGCTTACGTTGCCAACGAGATATTGAGATTGTTCCGCAGCAAGGCAGGAGGTTGATAGTCGAGTCGTTTTGAACCATACTGCCCTGGAGTAGAATTGCTTAAACGTATATAGACTCAAGGCGGGGTTCGGCCCAGGAATTCCAGGCCGGAGCCCCCACGAAACGACGATCTCGGGAACCACTGCAGCGTACGGTTGCATCTTTGTGGAGAGGTTCGAGGTTTGCGCATATATTGGCTGCCATTGCGTCTCCGTCCCCCCGCAGTTTGCACGAATCCTGCATAGATGGTCCCACGCGGGGCCTCGATAGCGACACCTCCGTGCCGGCTTGCAGTCATCAGTTCCGTTGATTGAGCCCAGTAGCTGCGGACAAGCATGAGCGTTCCGTGCATAAGATGTCATTATTAGAGCTGGGCGTTAATTGCCACGATATGATTGGTATCGTGGTCCCCGCCGGGAGGGAGGGCTCCGCGATGCAGAACTGGCTAGATCACTTTCATACGGAGCGGGGTTCAACCTTCATGGCATGACATGACAGTGATCGTTTAGAAGCGGGTGGTTATCGAAGTCCGGAGTTGCGTCACCAGTTCATGTGGCAAACTGGCAAACCTCCACCCCTCAGGTCACTAACAGTGGAGGGACAGTTGCACGGGACCGCCAGACGAGTACGTGGCACCATGCATACTAGTAGTATGCACAACACAAGTCCCCCTTCATCCGAACTCATTTCTGGGCATTCGCCGTCTTCGAGGCTTCGATCAATAGGCCTTCCGGTGAAGGATTAAGCGTTGTTGTTCTCTTGGCCGGCGGCGACAATACCGTCCAGGTTGCGTTACCTCAGCATCTGTGTCTCCGTGCCTGAAGGGGAGGTCCCGCCCGTCTGTGTGCTGCGAGAGAATATGCCTCTCAGTTAGGGCGGATATAGTAGTATCTAAGCGGGGTTAATTCTCCTAAAGTTCTGCTCTAATACTAAGCTAGGCTAAATATACCTAATATAGACCCTCTATAGTTATCTCCTAAAATAGAATCCCTAACCTATTAGTTCCTATTATATATATATATCTAATTATAACCCCGTTACCCCTAATAATATTAATAAGAAGAAGTAGATAAACTAGTTTTAATTACCTAAAGCTATTTTAAATCCTATTTTAATCCTATTACTAATCTATAATAGAACCTATACTTATTTTAGTTCCCTATCCCTCTTAGGCTATACTAGTATATAATTAGTTAATTAAAAGAGTTTTAATCGCTTTAATATAGAGCCTCTACTAGTTACTAACTTATATTTATATAAGGTAGTAAATACTAAGGATAATAAAGTAGTTCTTATAGCCTTAATCTCCTTAAGCTACCTAACCTAGTTTTTAATAAACTCGCGTTTTCTTAATATATAGTTTATTTTATATTCTAGTATTACTTCCTATATCTAACGAAGTTTAATCCTAGTTTAGTACTTAGTAGGAGCTAAATTAATTAC
Source organism: Colletotrichum ledebouriae (assembly GCA_036785755.1). Lineage (NCBI taxonomy): Eukaryota > Fungi > Ascomycota > Sordariomycetes > Glomerellales > Glomerellaceae > Colletotrichum > Colletotrichum ledebouriae. Next base: position 6,206 of record JAVHLU010001172.1, on the reverse strand, counting down.
TTTATTAGCTTCCTATTAGATTTTAGCCTTCTCTTCTTTAGTATATCCTTCCTTAGATCTAGTAATAGATATAACGGATTTATTATAATTAGAACTACTTATAGACTTAAGTAAGAAATCTTATACTAATCCTATTATTCCTACTCTAGGTTTAACTTTAGGTTAATAGGGAAGATTATTATTATTAGGTAGCCTAGGATTATTAGCTCTATAGTAAGTTAATTTAAATTTAATAGGGATTCTCTTAGATCTAAGACTACTAGGTAGAGTTCTAATTAACTTAAATACTAATAAAGGGGCTATAAAATTAGTATCCCTATCTAAATAACTATAGTTCTTAACCTAGTTAATAGCTTTTAGAGGTTTAGTAATATTAATATTAGTACTCCCTACTATAAGCTTATTAAGTAGCTTAAAAGTCTTTAGAGGAATAGCTAAATCCTTAGTATTAAGTAGTATAATAGGGTTAGCTAGTTAGTTAAGTATATCTAGAGGAGTAGCTAAATTAGTATAACTAGTTAGCTTAGTAAACTTAGTTCCTAACTAGAAGGATTAATTATATATAGGGAAGTTAAACTAGCTAAATCTAGATCTATACTTTAGTACTAGACTAGGAAATATTAACTTACTAGTTAGTAAACCTATATCCTTATTAATTACTATAATTAGAATAGAAGCTACTCCTAGCTATCTAACGCTTAGATTATATTAAAGCTATAGGTAGTTATTACCTTTAGGCTTATAAGGCGTAGTTAGCTTATCGCTAGCGATCTCTCTATTAGGCTTATTAACTATAATTAAGTTAGGGGGATTAATAATAGGAGGAGCTAGTACTACTACTATAGTTTCTTTAGGAACTTAATTAAGGTTTATTATCTTTAGCTTTATAATATCCTTTTTAAGGGCTAGAGAACGAATAAATATACCTTTAGTTCTAATATATAGGCTCTAGTATCTAATATAATAGAGTTTTATAGCGTAGACGCCTAAGATAGCTAAATTAGTAATAGTAATATCTTCCTAAAGGTAACGTATAATTATAGCTATTACGCCTAAAGTATCTCTTAAGTCTTTCTAACCCCTAAATAGGTAATCCTATTAGTTATTAAAGGCGATAATATATACTATAAATACTTATAATATAGTTTTATTAATTAGTTCTCTACTATAGGGGATTAATCCTCCGATCTTTTAATAGTTAAAGTTACTAGAAATCCTAATAATAGTTTTTAAAATAGGCTTCTCTACCTAGGATTTAAGATCGATTTTTATACCTTTAGTAAAGATATATTCTACTACTTCTCTAGAATAAATAAGATTAGTTAATTAGATTAATATAGCCCTTATAGCTTTATAAGCTTACTCTAGTATATTCTTAGTAGGTTCCTTATTTAAATTAGTATTACTATCTAGTATAGAGAATTCGTTATTAGCTAAGTTATCTTATATATATAGAGTTAGGCTATTGTTATTCTTCTAGGTAATATATTACTCTACCTACTAGCTATAGTTCTTAGAACCTCGCGTTCTAATACTAGGATAATTTTATTCTATTTACTTTCTAGTAGTACCTATTAATATTAAAGAATAGTAATATATAAGGTAGGGATTATCCTTAAGAACATTAGCTCTATTAGAAGAGTTATTACTTATACTTATTAATATACTAATAGGATTATTTAAGAGCAGTTAGGTTATACTTAATATAATTAAGAGATTTATAACTATTAATTATAAGCACGTATTCTAAGTAAAATAAATATATAAAGGTTTAGGATCTCGTTTATTACTAGGATTTATTATATTAAGCGTTAATATAGTATTCTTATACTAAAAATAAGGGATATTAAGGAAAGAGAACGGGTAGGATAGTAAAAAGAGAAAATTATAATAGGAGAAATAAATTTAATTAGTTATCCTAAATAAGAAAATTCCCTTTTATATGCTAAATCCCTTAATAAATAAATAGAAGGAACCCCTTAAGCGAATTAGGTAAGAACGCCTCTTATAGAAGGAGTTTTAATAAGGAAAGTATAACCCGTCTAACCTTAAAGTCTCTAAGGTCTAGTTTGTTATTATCTTAATAGTTATAAGAATAGCAGTATTAAATTAGTATTTAATTATAGGTATCCCTTTTATAGGGAAAATACCTTTAACTAATCCTAATATTTATTATAAGGTATAGTAGTTCTATTTAGCTATTCTAACTAGTATATAACTTAACTAACTTAATATTAAATAGTAAATAGACCTCTCTAATAAGGCTTAAATTTTAGGGGCTTTCTATCTTAAGCTAGTATAACTAGATCGCTATATTGAAATAGGATTATTTATTATTATTCGTGCTTAGCTAATTAAGCGGCGTTCTATACGTTTTATATACTTATTATTACTCTTCTCTTATAATCTATTCTAGCTATATAGGTAACTACTATATTAGCTAGTACCTCTAGTTAGGGAATATTATTATAGACTCGTGGTTTAATAACTAAACCTATTATCTCTTATCTTATTAGGATCTCTATAGGTAAGTATCCTATAGTTAGTATCTATTATCTATTAATATCCCTAAGTACTTCTATATAATATAGATCCTAGTCCTCTAGTAGGAATTTCCTACTTAGAATCCGCTTTATAATAAGGTTAATAACTAATTAGATATAGGTTTTAATTATCCTTATTAATTTATAAGACTTAGCTAAGGCTAGTATAACTTTAGTTTAATAAGCTCTTATTATAGTTTTAAACTTAATAAATATAAATACTCCTTTAGTATCTAAGTAGATAACTTAAGGCGATATACTAATAGAGTTAATTTATACTTCTAACTAAGGGATTACTTCCCTAGCTATAGCTATTTTTATAGGTTAACCCTAATAGAATTAGCTTAAATAGTCGATTTAGATTAGTAAGTATATATAGCCCCTTGCTAATTTTAATAGCGCGCCTAAGTAGTTAATCCTAATAACTTATAAAGGCTCTAATATTAATACTATTTAGTCCGGATATAGTAGTTTTCGCGGTCCTATACTAGTATAAAGCTAATAGCTATTTATATAGTTAATAATATTAGTTAATATCTCTAGCTAGAAAACCTTACTTACTAGCTATTAGTATATCACGTTTAGCTTATAATAGCTAGCCTTATCGTAGGCTTCCTTATATATATTAGTAACTTTTAAATATACGAGGTATAAGTATTAAATACCCTAGTATAAGTTATATAGAGTTCTATCTAAGATTAAGTATATTTAGTACTAATTCGCTAAGTATTAAGTTTAGTAATTATTAACCTTACGTTTACCTAATAGGAATTTATAGATATTACTATACTATAGGTTATCTTACTACTTTTTTATATTATTATTACTTTAGGCTATATAGACGCCTAGACTTAAGGTTATATCTTAATTATCTAACTAATAACTATATCTAACTATAAGTTCTAATAATCCTGCTTTAGTAGTCGCTAGGCGCCTTATTAATATTATAATAGGGTTATTTAATTTCCCCTCTCTAGTGCCTATTCCCCTGCGATATATAAGTAAGGACTCTACTATTTTATTTAATTATTCTTAACTTAGCTTATCCTTAAGGGCGAGTTTTAGTAGTTCTTTATAGCCCCTAGCTCTATCCTTCTATACCTAGGAACTATCTTCTTTCTTATACCCGAATGCTTATAAGTTATTATTATTATAATTATAGGATAGGAAGATTATCCTAGATAGGGTATTAGTAGTAGTATTCTATTAGCCCTAGATATATTTCATTTTAATATTTAATATCCTTAGCTCTAATACCTAGCGCGCGTAAATCCTATTATAATAAGCTAATATTAAAAACTAAGTAAGGGGTTTATAGTTAGTATAGATAGTTAATAGCTTCTCTATATAAAGAAAATAGGAGTATTATTAATAGAATTCTATAATAGCTAGTAGTTTATACTTATAAGTTCTATAGTTACGCTAGGTCTTTATAAGTAGAAACGAGTTATATAGAATTAGGACTTACCTAGCTATCTAATTCTATAAGATTATATAACCTCCCGCGTACTTTAATATATCTAAATATAACTATACTAGTTAGCTAACTTCTAAGCTATATAATTTAATTACCCCTATTATAAGTTCTTTTATTAATTAGCAGGATAGGGCTTCTAAGGATCCCTATTTCTATAGAATAATACTAGTTAGCTAATATAAAGGGTAAGTAACTTTAGTGTCACGGCGCTAAGTTAGACCTCCCTGAATTTCGGGTCACGTGACTTGCGATCACATGACTTGCGAGTCATATAATCACTAAGCGACTCTTTAGCTTTCTGAGGCTACGCTAGCCTATAATTAGACTTTGTCCTTCTCTAATATAGAATCTACTTAATATAGCGTAATTAAAGTATACTAACCTTTACCTATTCGCTATTTATAATACTATTCTGCGTTTATCTATCTATTCTCTAGAGATAGAAATATAATATCTTAACTTACTACTACCCTAACCTTATTAATTAACTAACGCGAGTATAGTACCTAACTAAGCGCTAAGCTAACTAATCTATACTAACTAAGTAACCCGAAACTAATTAATACCCCCCCTCTACTTTATTATTAATATACTAAACGAGTTATAACTAGCTAGCTATAGTTATAAGGCTATAACTATACTTATACTTAATACTAGAAGGCTCCTAGAGCCTTATATTAAAACCCTTTAATACTACTATACTACGCTACCTAACTATAATACTCCCCTATGCGAGGACCTAAAGGTTTTTAACCTAAATAAATCTATATACGAGTAGCCTATTAAAGGCCTATTTATAGACCTCGATATAGAGGGATATAAGAGCTTAGCCTAGAGCGCTATTACTAAGCTATAAAAGTTCCTTAACCTCTTTATTATTAATTATAATTACCTAGGTAAGGGCTAGAAGATTACCCTTACCCTTAATAATATAATATAGCTATTTTAAAATAACCCCGATTTAACCCTTACTTAGATTTAAGATTAGCTTATAAAAAGGGCTGCTTAAGGTACTAAGTCTTAAGCCTTATATATAGGATATATTACTATTAGTAATAACCTTCGCATGCTATATAATATAGCTCTACGCCTATAATATAAAAATTAAGAGCTCTAGGAGCGCTTAGAGGATACCTATATTACTACTAATAATACTAAGCAAGCTACTATACTTAAGCGTTACTAAGAGGAGCGTAATTAGGCCTAATACGACGCTATTACTATTATAGAGGAGCGTAATAAGGCAAGGGAGGCTAATAAAGCCCTGCTTTAGCGTTTTAAATATAATATAACTACTACGCCCCCCCCTATAAGCCCTCCCTCTAGTAATTATAGCGCTACGCTTTAGGCGATCCTCGACTAAATAACGCACCTCGAGAGTTAGGTCCGCTCTAGCTTGCTTATATTAACTACTAGCTATAGTAGTACCCGCCCTATTAAGATACCTAAAGTCCCTATTTTTATAAGTACTAAGGGTATTAATCCTAAGTACTTAAGGTTTAATACCTAGCTTTTTTATATTAAGATACGCCTTAATAATAAGGAGTATTATAGCAAATCCTAATACTTTAAGTATATACTCTCGCGCCTTAGAGGAACTGCTTATAATGTTATATCCCCTCTCCTCTTAGATAACCCCCTTTAAATTACTATAGCGGAATAGCTTATTAAAGAACTAAAAGGTATTTTTATAAACCTAGTTTAGTATAATAAGGCCTAGATAAAGCTTAATACCCTTACTATCTTATTTAAGGACGTTTAAGTTAAGCGAGTAACTTTTACTAAACTCGCCTATAAGGCTAAGCTCCTAGAATCTTAGTAGCGCTAGAAGTTCTATAAGAAGTTACTAGCCTCCCTCTAGAACTAATGCTCTATTTATTATATAAATAGCGCCCTTAACTTCTAGGACTATATTACCTAGGTCTATACTATAGCTTATATTATAGCGCCTCCTAATACCCGTTTAGCTAACCGAACCGCTATATAAGGCCCCGCTCTAGTAGCTCGCGCTAAGCCTTCTAATAGAGAGAACCCTCGTGCTTAAGCTTATACTAACTAAGGCTATATCCCTAAGGCTTTATATAAGAAGCTCTATAACTAGGGCGCCTGCTTTATTTATAGTAATACTAGCTATACCTCGCGGGATTACCCCTATAAGAGGGCTAGAGCTACTATAAGTATTACTA
>JAVHLU010001171.1:0-35966 GCA_036785755.1 Colletotrichum ledebouriae | reverse complement strand
TATATTAAATAGGCTAGAGCTCTAATTTAAGAAGGATTACTATCTCTACGTTTTAGTAGTATAACCTTAAGTAATAGCGTATTATTCTCTAACTCTAAAATCCCCTTAGTTACTTAATATATATCTACGATTACTATAGAGTTTTATAACTTAACTATTAATAGTAGTATAGCTCTATAAGATACCCTATTAAGCTAAGAAGACTTCGAGAAAGTACTTTTCTTCCCTTTATACTCTCTTACTCTTTTACCTATAGATAATAATATAGTAGATTTTAGAAATAATAATAATATTATACTATCTCCTATAGTAAATATTCCTTAACCTATTTATAGATTATTAATATTATCTAGGTCTGCTTTATCTAAAATATTAGATAATAAGCTTAAATACTTTAGACGTTAGCTTTAGTTATAGGTCTTATAGACGCTAAGTTATAATATAACTATTAAGCCACGCTTAAGAACTATACTCATAGATATATTATTATATCCTAAGAGGCCTAGTCCTTTAAATAAGTATAATTATAGCTATGCGGATTATATCTAGTAGAGGGTTAACTAGTAGAATTAGATCGAGCGGAATACGCCCGAGCGAGCGTATTATTATAACTTCTCGCGCCTAGCGTAATAGGGTAGCTAGTTTTAGCTATACTAAAGATTAGAGTAGGATAAGGAGTATAATAAAAAGGAAGAGGTAGTAAGGCTATTATTAAGATATAACCTATAGTAGAAGATAGTTAAACCTAAGGGATCTTCTTAATAATAAGATCGCCCGCTTAGAAGACGTTATTAATAGATTAGATCTATAAATAGAGTTTATTTACTATAAAGTAGTTTTATTTATTTTTTAAGACTCTCCTTTATAATATTATAAAGAGTCTCGAGGGGATAATTAGGCTAGGATAGGATAGACTTAGCTATATAACTTTTAGAAAACTCCCTTAGCGCATAGACCTATTATAGGGAGATTATAGAGTAGATTATAGAAGAGAGGAGTATAGCGGAGGGGAAGATAGGAAGATTATTATTATTATTACTATAAGTACCTTAATAACCCTATACCTCGTTTTTTAGGAATTTCTTAGCGAATTAGCGCCTAATAGAGACGATCTCTTTTAATTAGATCTGCGAATTACTCTATGTATCTTTTAAGCCTACTCCTAATATTCTTACCTATTTATAGGTAGAGCTATATTATTTATTATCTTTCTAGTTCCTATCGGTTCTAGCCCTTTCTAGTATATAGGGTTTATTATAATAATAAGAGAGGGTCTTTCCTATAACCCTAAGAAACTCTAAGTAATTACTAAGTAGTTACCCCCTATCTCCCTACAGGGGGTCTAGAGCTTCCTAGGGTTTATAATTTATTAGAATATATTTATACTAAAGTATAGGGATATTATTAGACTAGTTATATTACTTATTAGGAAGAATATAACATTCTAATAGGGAGATAACTAAGAATTAGCCTTCTTATAGCTTAAGTAGCTCTTTAGTACCTAGCTAGTACTTTACTAGTTTAATCTAGAAGATAAGATTATTATTAAGACTAATTATTTAGGATTTATATTAAGAGGGGTGCTTTTATAAGTTAACCTAGGGGGTACTAAGTATCCTATAGTAATCTACTTATAGAAGCTCTCGCCTATAGAGTATAACTACCTTATTTATAATAAGGAGCTTCTAGTAGTTCTTTCTTACTTATATATATAGAAGGTAGAGCTATATAATATAACTACTTTTAAGATACTAACTAATTACTAGGGGCTTAAATACTTTATAAAGAAGTAGTGCTTTATAGAGTACTAGAGCTAGTAAGTAGAGGGGCTATCTTAATATAACTTTATTATTAAATATTCCTCTAATAAGGAAGTAATAGCCCCTAATACCCTCTCTTAGAGAGAATAAGATATAGTATAAGAGTAGGATTATAAGTAGAAGTAGGGGAGGGTCTTATAGCTAATACTAGACTATTTATACCCCCGCAGGGACCCTATAGCTAGCTCCCTAGTAAGGGGAAGTTAGAAGAGCTATACTAATATCCTAGATATTATAGTTTTTAATAGTAACCCTAAATTATAAGCGCTATAGCTAGAAACTATAAGGAAGGATATAATATATAAAGCTATATATTATATAATTATATACTAGCTTTAGAGCTTCCTATAAAATATAAAAGCTAAGGTCTAAATTAGCAAGTATAATATTAATAATTAGAGGAGGCTAATATTTAGAGGGAGGCTATAAGTACTTAGTAGGGAGGATAATAATAACCTATTAGGGGAGCTCTATATAAAGACTATCTAATAGAGCTATAACTTAAATATAACTACTTACTTAAGCTATAATAATATACTAGAAATAATAAGCTAGTAGTTCTATTAGCTAGGATAATTATAAATAGTATAGAGATTTATAAGGAATTATAATATCTATAGAGGGATATATATCTAGAGGTAAGCTAAGAGGGGTTTGCTAAAGCCCCTCCTAATACCTACTTAGTTATACTTAGACCTCTTAATAGACTTTATTATAAACTTACTACTTATAAAGGATAATACTAGCTAATACTTATAAGTTATAATAAATAAGCTAGGTAAGTTAGTAATATTAGAGGAGATATATATTATAGAGGTAGAAGCTTATACTTACTAGTTCTTTATCTCCTACTTCTAATTCTATAAGTTCCTATATAATATTATTAGTAATTAAGGGTCTAATTAGGTAAGCTAATTCTAGGCTAAATTCTACTACCTTACTAGTATAAAGAGACTATTAAGTACTATATACTACCTATAAGTTAATAGTAATACTAAGAGGTAGAACTAAGAGATATAAGCTATCTTATAGGTATTTATAACCTAAGTATAGAATAACTAGGGGTAGCTCTTACTTATTACTTAGCTAGCGCTTTATAATAGAGTTAGTAGTATAACTAGGCTCTTACTATTCTTTTTAGAATATGGGTATTATATTAACCCTATACTTATTATAAATAATATAATATAGGAGATCCCCTCTAGGGATATAATAACTACCCTCCTAGTAATAAGATTATAAGAGGTAGTAGACTTTATCTAAGTAAGTATTATAATAGCCTAGTAATATAGTAAGGAGAATATAAACTAATATAGAATACTTATAGAGGAGTACTAGGTAGGTAATAAGGTTTGGTTTTTAATAGCTAACTATAGGAGCCCTAAGCCTAGGAAGAAGCTATTATAGTTATATTATAAATATATTATAATAGGAGTCCTAAGCGTATATATAATTAAGTTAGATATACTTAGAACTATCTACCCGAGGTTCTATATAAACCTCTTCTAGAGGGTATTAGAGAACCCTCTACTTACCTAGATAAGAATAGATCTATAGTTACTACTAATTATAGCTAATAATAATAAGTTTAAGTAGTATATAGAGGAGATATATATAATATAGTAGAAAGTAGTTAGGTAAGGGTAGAGATATAAGGTCCTAGTTAAGTAAGAGGGGTATATAGAGCTTACCTAGGAGCTTATAGAGGCTATTATAGAGACTACTATAGTAAATAGATATAAAGCCCTATATAGGCTAGTTATAAATAATAATAATAACCTAGCTTATACCTAGGGGAGGATTAGCTAAGAGAGGGGATAGTATTATAAGCTATACTTAGGTTAAGCTTATCTAAGCTTTTACTTAGGTTTACTACCTTAAGGAGCTACCTAGGGCTTACCTAGGGCTTACTTAGTAGTTCCTTATAAACTAGTAAAATCTCTACTAAAGAGGAAAACTTCCCCTTTTCCTCTTTAGCTTAAATAAAAAGTATTATAGCGACCTCTTATTAAATAAACTCAGGTCTAACCCCTCGTAGCTAGGCCCTCTTAAGCGAGATACTCCTATTAAAGAGTTAGCGTAGCATAGGGACCCTAGCGCGCTAACCCCCCCTATTATTATTAGCTTTATAAGTAGCGCTATATAGGGACCCTAGGGCGCTACTCCCCTTATTATATTTAGTTATAAATAGCTTTACTTTACTTCTTATTTAGCCTCGTGGGATATTATAAGGCTAGGGGGGTATTATAACATAGGATAGGGCTTATATATATAGTTACGCGCGGTCCTACCCGCTCCGAAGCGGGTATATATTTCCCTTCGGGCTGCGTACCCCTATTTAGAGCGACTTCTTCCTATAGATCTATTTATAAATATCTCAATATAGATAATATATACTCCTTTAGCACTATAGACTTCGTCCTATATGCCCCTCTTTACGACGACCCTACCCTTGAGCGCTTGTAGCCATCGCGACATCTTTGGAGATCTCTGGCCTGCCGTCAAATTGGTTTTCCTCTTTCTTGCGCCGATTGAGTCCTCGGCAGCTCAGGAGCCCATTGCTCAGCACACGATTTCCGCTCGTAATGCTGAGGGCAAGCTGACTTGAAGTTGGTCATATTCTCATGACTTGTATGGGCGAACAGCATCGCGTCAAAGTGGCATGCAACTGATCGTTTCATACCTCTACGATAATCTTCACTAGAGGCTTTATTCAATTCTAAGAAATCTATGCGTCCTATTCAGGAACGTTTCTCATACAATAAATGTTAGGTCAGTCTGGCGAGAGCACTCTCCGTTGTTCCCCCCCCCTCCCCCGGCTCACCCCAACAGCACCACCACGTCTCTCGACACAAAACCCAAGAAAAAGAACGACAGAGGCAGGATTCGAACCTGCGCGGCCGAAGCCATACGATTTCGAGTCGCACCCAATCACCACTCTGGCACTCTGCCTTGTTGCAACTGAGCGACAGCAACCGTCAGGAAGGGAAGGATGCCGGTGTCTGGAGGCAGGTGCATCTGTCTAGGTGGTTTTGGAGGAGCAAGAACACTTTCCACGGTTCATATAAAATGAGGTCCTTGGGTTTCTTACGTTGAGTTGTGGGAGATGGTTTATGCTGACGGCTTACTTTGCGTCTCGGTGCAAGTACGTGCAGCGGTTCCAGTCACAAGTGTTCTACGCGAACCAGTCAGTACGATTTCATCCCCGAGCAAGACCATTACTACTCACCTGATAGACATCGGTACCCCACCATCTGAACTTCTTGGAGGCTCCAGTATAGAACAAGGCGAAGAAGATGACTATGCCAGCGATCGCAACCGAGCAGTCCAACGCAGAGCTGAGCACGAAGTTGTATCTTCTCCACCAATCTCGCTGTCTCCTCTTGATCAGCAACCCAAAAATGAGGCCCACAATCGCCCAGCTACCGTAGTTGGTACCGGATGCCGGAGGGATATAGTTGAGAGCTCCGAGGAACAAGGGTACGTGAACCTTCTTGAGCCACGTGGCGCCTGGGAAGACCTTTTTTCTAACAAAGTTGACGACCACTGGGAGCACCGCTCCAACCAGGAAGAACCAGAGCAGGTTTCGGTACATGGCCCCCTCAGCGAAGAAACGACGCGGCCCCAGCGCGCCCCATACCATGCTGGTGTTGAAATGCGTGCGGGAGAACGGGCAAGTGAAGCCGTTGGGCGCATTGGTGCGGCAAATGTCCGGGATGTGGTTGAGGGCCCAGTTGAGAACGGAAACTTGACCGATGCTGCCGACGACTAGGCCGACCGATTGCACGAGGAACAGGTTCCGGGGTGGGATCTATGGGGGGCCATTAGGAAAATCACAAGAGATCGGAGCACGCGGAGCTCGCACATTGCAGTAGATACCCAGCTTGAGGTCTTGGGCGAACGCCAGGCCCTTGATGCCGGAGATGTATCCCAGGTTGAAGAACCAGATGTTGGCAAGCACCTTGCCCTCCCAGATGTACCCCGCAACGATGCGGCAGAAGATGTCGATCTGAATCTTCATGTTGGTGGTCGCATACACCCAGGCAAGCTTCAGCGCTTTGGTCAGCATCATGCCTTCACCTCAGGTTGAACGGAGGAGGTCGAGTGCTCACTCACCGGGACGAAGAATACCGAAGACACTACGAATGCGAGAATGACGCCGTACCAATGAAGCTGGACGGGGTAGTATTCGCACGCAAACACACCCAGACCGAGTGCGAGAGCTGTAGCGATCCCGTACCACCACATAGGCACGGTCGAGTACAGTGGCTGGGGATTCGCTCGAGGTGCAACCCTCCGGCCAAATAAGGCGGGAAGTTGAGATCCACGGAATGCAGCAGCAATGCTACGGCGCTTTTCCAGGAATAGCCATACGAAAAGAGAGGCGATCGTGGCGAAGCAGAGGCCGAAAGTGTTGAGAGCGTACGTGACTGGAAGGTAAATCTGGACGAGAAATGTATTCAGCGAATTTCTCAATGACAGAGCTGGAATCCCTTACGTCGGAGTATGCTTCGTATTTGGTAGCATTGAAGGTGAACCCGTGCTTCTTGTTGATAACCCTCGAGACATTATAAGTCTTTCCCATCTTGTCGTAGATGGAGTTACTTTGAATGGGATAGTACGCCGAGTCCCAGGTGTTTGAATAGTACAGGGCTGGAGAGACGATGTAGATCCAGAAGACGAGAGACGCGAGAACGTTCAAGATCGCCCAAGTTGGCACAACAAGCGGAGACCCGATGTAGGCGATTTGGCTCCCTATGCCGAGTCAGCGATGTCATCATTTTATGATGTCGACTCACGCCAACCTACAATCAAAGGTGAAGGGCAGCAGCCCAATACCACTCTTCATCCCAAAGACCTGGTTGACTACCGCATGGTTCGGAGCAATCCAGCATACCCAGGTGAAGTATCCTAGTGCTGGAAAAATGAAGTCGGGAAACCAGTACCAGCAGAAGGATACGGCGAAGGAGAACATGAAGAACTTGTATTTCGAGGCCGTCCATTTGGCTCTGTCGGGGTCTGGAATCAGTCGTAGTTGCGCGAAAGCCATGGCTAAGGGACTCACTCGGTCTCGTCCTCCTTTCCGCTCGAATGCAGCGCCGCGTTCAGCGCGGTGTTGCCGAGGACCCCGGGCCACAGCAAACCTGCAGGCTCGACCACCAAGGAACGGCAGAGGCCGGCCAATGCAAACCCGAATAGAATCGTGGCAAGCGTCATGGTGAGTTCAAAGCCCCATCCCGCTTCCAAACCGTAGAAGACCCGTTGTTCGGTCAGGACGTCGGCACTGAGTCTCGTGAGAAAGCTGAGGTTGGCCATGATATAGATAAGGATGTTTTCCTAAGACACGGGACGGCTGTCAACTTTGTGCCCCGCAGAAACGTCTGTTCTCAGATGATGGCGGGATGGACCTTGTAATTGAAAGGACCCGGATTCAGGCTGTAGCGATGTCCCTTGATAGAAACTCCCCAATCCGGGACGATGAACTCCCAAGCTTTCCCAACAGGGTACGCCAAGAACTGGATGGCGGACTGGGACAGACTGATCGACGGGAACCGGAAGGTGTAGAGTGTGTTGACGCCGCTACCTAAGAGGCAGAAGCAAATGCCAATTACCCACATTCGCAGCGTGAGGCACGGCAACGAAGGATCATCGGGTCGGAGACCGACTCCAGCTGCGTAGAGCACGTCTTGACTGGGAGCACTGGATTCATCTGCCGTCGGTGGTCGTGAGCAAACGCCCGCTCATCTACTTTCAACGAGGTGCAGTAAACTCACCCGAAGAGCGCTTGGCCTCTTCGACAGAGCTCGTTGGGCTGATGGGCTCGGGCTCATCTACCACTGGATCGTGGCCTTGCTGTCGACTCCCTTCCAGGCTGGCCATCGTCTTTGTCGAAGAAAGGTAAGAGGTTGCGAGATCGACGCAGAGATCAGATAAGATCAGATTAGATGGCGAGGCAGGAATTATCAGGGCTATATCCCCGAACCCCATTCGACGATGATCCTGGCGCGTTTCCGGTGTAAGTCGACACCGCCGCAAACTCTCATCAGACCCACCGTTCCCGGAATCACGGCACCAGACACTGTTATAAGCTGATGGACCCGGTCGTGCCTTGTATGAGGGTTCTGACTCGATATTCGGTCGAAGCAGCACCAAAAGGCCCCAATTACGCGATGCGACGGCCAACCACATGCAAGAATGATTATCATAGCTCCGAAGTTCCATCCGTTCGAGGTAGAATTTGGAGATACATACTAGCACCTCATAAGGCTAAATGAGGGCCAAGACGGCACGCGGGAAGAGATCTGGCTGTAGCACCGGGCCAACAAATAACCTCATGATGCGACTGCGTCCCACCGAACGTCTTTTGGACCAGTCACTGTCGAGCGCATCCGGGAACGACTTGCCGATGAACAAGACACCGGCTATGTCTTCCGAATGAGGCCCAGCGTTTTAGCCCAGCAAATTTTTCACACATGATCTGAGGTTATTAGCAGCCATGACTCTTGTGCGGCACAGCAACGACTTTCCACGGTGCAGAGTCTGTCCTGGGGCGTTTGCTTTCGCCCGGCAACTACTAGACGCGCAAGGCCAAGTCTTGGTCTGTGGAGACGTGAGTAACACACGAGTCTAAACATCTTTTTCATCACTTGATATAAGTTCGCATCGTTTCCGTCATTCTGTCTACTCTTCGTCGAGTCCGCAAATCAGTCGGTGCGATCATCATCCAGCAAGATGAGTCAAGTGATCCGGGTGCGTCCCCACAAGCACCAATGTAAGCGGGTACGATGTGAAGGTTGGCAGAGGATTGCGAAAAAGCCAAACAGGACAACTTGCTGACCACAATATAGTTGGCCCGACTATCAACCAATACAAACCCGCAGCAAGAATGAGCGCCAGTCTGGAAGAGGTTTGGGGACTGGAGAGAAGCAAGAATTTGGGGAAAAAACCCTACTGTGAAGGATGAACAAGCGCGAGGGGGTGGAACTCACGCTTACCCTGACCGGCATGGTGTTCTCCGCCAGCCTTCCCGAACGAACCCCGAAGACTCCGCATTGATCCGGTTTAACCCGGGCCAATTCCTCGGCCTTCTTGGACCTTGCCAAGCTCGTCTATGCCACATGCGCTCCGCTCCCGCGTGCCAAGTGGCCGCATCTTGGGTCTTCCCCCTTCGACCCATGCGCCTGGTAATAATCAGAATCTTTTTTTGGCACCAGTGGAGCCCTACAGACTCTCTGCAGGCCCCAAGAGTCTTTATCAGATCCGTCTGCGTTATCACAGCATCGGGAGACAGGCTTGTCCACATGGCAATCAGTTCTTGGGAAAACCAAACCTTAAGCTGATCCGCTTGCCATTGCAAGTTCACTGACTCAAAGTTGGCGTGAGAAGACGTCAGTTTTGGCTGCTTGCCGGACTGCGTTCTTGGCAAGTCAATACCTAAGAATTGCTCTGAAATCAATGATTTGTAAAATACTTGGCTTATGCCCTCTACGCCTATATCCAGTTCCATGCATGACTCCTCAATAATCTCTCTTTCTGGTTGCCAAGCCCCAGTCGAGGGTGCTTCAGGAACATGACTTAGTTAACGACGGGCACCCTGCCGACAGCGGACGGATCACGATGCTTATAAGGGGACATAGCAGGACATCACCTAAAGACTGGCAATTTCTTCGTCGTTTCGCATACAAGTTCTCACCGCGTTGCTCTAAAGTTAGGACAGCTCCTTGTGTGCCTGATTAAAATGACATTCTTCAAACGTTGCCTTGGTACTCCGAGCTTATTTTCCTGGCGCCTTATGATTATGACGTTGCTTCACCAAGACGAAGTGAATGGCACATCTTGATCGTGCATGAGAGAATCAGCTGGAGCTCTTTATTTTTTTTCCTTTTTTTTTCCCCCAATAGATATGAATGACCGAGCTTGTCGGGGTTGACAGGCGACATCTGTGTTGAATCGTCCCTTCACGTGTGTTGTGAGTATGACTACGAGCAAGTAGCTCGGTGACCGAGTTATCGTCATAAAACCAAACGCAGCGTCGTCATCCTTCGCATCAGTCGAAAAAGCAGCCACGCGTGAGCTATTTCATCTGTAAAGTCGATGGTGCGTTAGTTGCGCTGGTCAGTCCTTGTTTAACCATAGATCCTCGAAATTGTCTGATGAAATACTTGTATGATCACAGCGAATTCAGGCATTGAAGTCGACTGTATGCTTAACGGCGCTGGGCCAGACACAATTGATTCCGAGCCGTAGAATTTTCTCCAGGCCGCGGCAGTTCAAGCAGAGATGTATCAGAAATCTTCAAGTCATCGACGGATCTTGACGGGCATGGAACATCTAATACGCCTGGAAATTGCCGCAAACTGCGTACAGCGTGTGCGTCCAAGCGAAGGAAGCTGTCTAGCTGACGTGGGCAAAACAAGAACTGCTAATTCCATGTACCTATTAGCAACCGCAGCAGTTTTCAGCCGAAAACGCCCCGTTAGATATGACATGACCACTGCTGCCCGAATTCTGGCTGGAATTTCAAGCGTCGTCCGTACCCAGCGCAGCAAAAAGGTGGGATCAGAAATCATCAATTCCGGCCAAAGTCCCATCAGCTAATCAAAAGATGCCAACTACAGTCTTGTTGTCGCAGCAAAAAGGATACGACTACATGGCAACAACGCTTTCTGTTTTCTTCGGGCTACACTTCCCGCTCCTGAAACCATAAATCCGATATTCGATGCACCAAACAACATCGAGGCGACAGAAAGCGGCGCACGGGTTGTTTATAGCAACATGAGCGGTTGCAACTTGATGCGCAAGTGGCTGTCGAGGCGCGGAAGACAGCGATTTCCGTGCAGAAAAGAAAAAGCAGTCCTGCCAGGTTGCCGTTCTTCCAGAACGAACAGCGCTGCGCTGGAAATCCGCGCTCTCGTGGAAGGGAGTTTTAGCCGGAGCAGTTTACGGAGATTCCCGTCAAGTCTCGCTGTCGTTAAAGTCTGGCCCAGTGTCAGTCCAGAGTCGATGCAAAGAGAATTGCAACATTGAGCGTCAAGTCGAGGCCAAGTCACAGTCTTGCATGGAGTAATCGGCCATCCTTTCGGTTTCGCTAAACAATGAATTGATTCGTCCGTTGAGGTTCGTTGTGCGGACTTTTGCGTCTTTTGATGGTCTTGACTCAATGGTCTTGTCACTCGTGAAGAGTTGCCCTCGGAATACGTCGTGGTAAACCCGATATTTCGACGGCGCTTCCTGTTACCTCCGGCCCAGTCGCATTGAAGAGTTAGAGTCGCGATCGCGCTGAGCGGGTGTGGCAAAGTCGTTTTTTGGGGGCCGAGGGAGCCGGAGTCGGATCACGTTGGACTGCTTTTCCAATCCAAGTAACCAACGAGTTGGTGGTCAAGTTGGTTGGTTTTGTCGCATGGGAATATTGGGCCAAAACCCACAAAGCTCACTTACAGAGCTGACAGGCCTGTTGTCGTCCAGGAAACTACTGTATAAATCTCTTAGTTGGGAGTTACGCCCCTGTCGTTCCTCTTCGCATTGACGACCGACAGACTCAATGTCGCCTGTTGTGCGTAAATAACAGCAACCCCATCGTGGGAGCTGTGATCGGCCTCGACTTCATTAACAACGCACTTAACACATAGAGACAGCATCGTTTAATTGAAAAAAACTTTCAGTATGGCTCACGCCGAAATAGCCACACTAAAGAAAAACCAAGGAGCCACGTATCACAAACTAGTGCAGTATAGAATAACAGAGTTAGTATAGTTAGGTATAGCTAAGGTTAAATATTCTTCTCTAGCCCTCTAGTCTTATTAAGCAAGGGCTAGGGGGCTTATCTAGTAGTTACCTAGTGCCTCCTTATATCTCCTAACTCCTATAGACTTCCTTACTTAGCTTATTAAGCCCTTTTCCTTATAATATTATCCTAGCTTATAATATAATCCCCCCTTTTTAAACTAGTTTACTCTTAAACTAATTTACTTAGTAATTACCTAGAGAGTACCTAATACCTCCTTATAAGACTTTATAACTTTTAGTTTCTATAGTTTTAGAATTTAATATCCCTTATTCTAGTTATATAACTCTTCCTTAGATAGCTAAGTAGCTTAGAGGAGTAGTTAATTAGTAATAAGGTACCTATCCTCTACTTAAGCTATTTTTATAGCTCTTATACCTAGGTATTAAGAGACTTTATAGCTTAGAAGAGTAATAAGCTAGTAATAAAGCTAATCCCTTATTCTAATTACTCTTATAGCTTTATTTAATAAGTCTAGGACTATTTAGTAGTTATTTAAATAGTTATAACTAAGTTCCCTTATACGAATTACTCTTTCCTCTAGGGGGGTTATATTAAAATATATTATTATTAAAGCTTATTTTTATTATTTTAAATTTACCTTTTAAAGTATTATATTTTCTACTTATTATTATATTTTTAGCCCTTTTATAGGTCTAATAAGGGTATTCTCCCTCTAGGGATAAAAAAAGCTTTTATTATAATATTAGGAGCTACTAGTTATTATCTAGTAACTACTTAGTACCTCTCTATATATAGTAAAGTTAAATAAAGTTAAATAATATAATAATCTAGAGATTATCCTCCTTTTAGCTATATAAAAGGCTAGTTTTAGTATTAAGTTAAAAATATATAAATATTATTTAAAATTCCGCTTTATTAAAATCTCTTCTTCTTACTTCTTTAGATTTATAATATTACTATTACTACTAATAACTTATTATTAGCTTCCTACTCCCCTTCTAATAACTTTATTTTAATTATTATATAATAAATTTATTATTATATCTTCTACTTCTATTAATACTACTAATACTATTAGTAAAGCTCCCTTCCTTACTATAGGTATACTCTAGGGGTGCCCCTATTATTAATACCTCCTAGTAATAGCGAAGTAAGAGCCCCCTAAGGAGGATCTCTCTAATATTAAGCTCTTTATAATCTTAATTCTCTACTTTAAGAGTAATAGTAAGCTCTTAGTTCTTATTTAGTACTTATTTAATACTTATCTAGTACTTTATTAGCTTTAGGTTTTAAATTTATTACTAAATTATTTATTTCTTAGATACTTCTACTAAATATAAGTATTATATTAAAATAAGTAATAATAAGGCTTATATTATTATAAGTTTTACTTAGTATTTCCCTTTTTCTATTTACTAACTCGCTATAAGCTACTTATTATATAATAAGTACTATTAATAAGATTAAATACCTTATAAATAAGGCTAGTTCTAAGCTTAACCTTTAGATATAGTATACTAAGAATAAAGTAGCTCCCTAGTACCTCCCTAGTACTTTACTATTAGTATTTAATCATATTTAGAAGGAGATCCTTACTACCTAGCTTATAGTTAAGAAAGCCCTCTAAGTTAAGAAGAACGAGGCTATTATAATACTTAAGAAGTATAAGGCTAAGGGAGCTAAGATCTCTATAGAGATAGAGAACTACTAAGTAGTTACTTTAGACGATATAGCTAGGTATTAGTAGCGCCTTATTAAAAAGGCTAAGAAGTAAACTAAGTTATTATATAAGTAGTATAAGAAGCTCTACTACTACTACTTAGAAATAGAGTAGTTAGCTAGCTAGTAGCTAGAAGTATAGGATATATAAGCTAAGTATACTAAGGAGGTAAATAAGGCTTATAATAAAGTAGTAAGTTAACCTAATCTCTACTAGTACCTTACTAATACTCCTCTAATTAGTATATCTAACTTAAAGTAGTATTATAAGGTTCTAATTACTCTATTTATTACCTTATTTATTTATTTAAGAGATAATAATATTAAGGGGGATATAACTAGTTCTAGTAAGGAGGGTATTAGTACCTAATACATATAAAATCTCTAGGAGTACCCCGAGTAAGCTACTAATAACCTCTAGGTAATATATAGTTACCTTTAGGCGTTTTTCTAGTCTTTTTTTACCTTATTAAGGGCTTTTAGGCTAGGAAATTAAGATATCTAGCTAGTATACCCTATTTCTACCTAACTACTAGTTACTTATTAAGTTATTTATTAAATTATATAGGGATTATAATACTTTTACTTATAATTAGGCTTTATAATCGTTTTGTAAGTTTATTAATATATTATATTGCGCCTCCTATAAATTATCTAGTTCGGTATAGCCCTGCTATTTAATAAGGTACCAATAGTTATATCTAGGGCCCCTATAGGTAATAATATAGTCTACTATATAGATATTATTATTATTATTAATTAGGATATCTTATAGTAAAATAGATAAGCTAAAAAAGGGTTCCAATTATATAGGTATAAAAATATTATAAACTTAGTACTTTTTATTAATCTATAGCTTATATACTTATCCTTTATTAATTACCTATTAGATTTTAAATAAGCCTAGGTATTTATTAGAAAGTCTATAAGAGGGCTACCTCTACTTAATATATTTTATTAAAAGTAATATAAGATCTCATATAGTAAAAATAATAAAAGTCCTCCTCTAATTATAGAACTTATTATATATTCTATTATATTTCTAAAGTAGGTTAGTAATAGCTAACCTCTAGGTAAGTAAGCTATAGATTCTCTTATATATTACTAGGACTAAACCTTTTAACTAGGGTTTAATACTATTAAGTCTATAAGGGGAATATCCTATTAGTAGCTTAGTAGGTAATATCTTAGTAGCTTTATAATAGGAGTTATTATATATAAATTAGGCTAGGTCGAGCTATATTACCTAGTTATCCTAGTTAATATTATAAAAAGTCCTTAAAAAGTATTTAATACTCTAGTTCTAGCGTTCTATTTAGCTATTAGTTTAGGGATAAAAAGTAGTACTAATCTTCCTCTTAATAACTAGTAGGTAGTATACTTTAGACTAGAAGTTCCTAGTAAATAGTAATCCCTAATTAGATATAATAGCTTCTAGGAGCCTAAACGTAAGGAAGATATATTTAGTTAGTAGTATAGCTAACTTATTAATAGTAAGTAACTCCCTAGTAGGGATATATAAGGAGTATTTTATAAACTAGTTAATAATAATAAGAATATTATTATAAAGCTTATTTATTATTATTAGAGATAGCGGTAGTTTTATAATAAAGTTAATTAATATCTATTAAAAGGGCTAGCTAAGTATTAATAGGGGTGCGAGTTTATTATATAGGAGGTAGTATCTTAGTTTTATATATTAATATATTATATATATCTTAATATATTCCTTTATATTACCCTTCTCTATATTCTAAAAGAACGATTCTCTAATCCTCTTTAGCGTCTTAATAACCCCTTAATAACCTCTAGATAGTTTATTATAAAAAGCGCTAAGGACTTTATTTTAAAGTAGGTAGTTATTAGGGATATATAAGCCCTCCTAGTATCTTAAGATACTAGTATTATCTAATAACTACCTTATACCTCGTTATTCCTACTCCTTATTAATATAAAAGAGGTCCTTTTGTTAGGTTTCCTTAACTTATTTCTAAGGCGAGGGTATAAGCTATTCTAATAAGGTATTTAGTAGTTAGATACCTCGTTACTACTTAATACTTACCCTCTAGATAGTAATCTTATTAAAGTATTATAAGAAGTCTTATAGGAGTAAGTCCCTAGCTTTATTAATTTCTATATCCTCTAGGGTATAATTAGCCTCTATAATAAGCTATTAGCTAGGTTATAGCAACTTAGCTAGTATTTAATTTTAAAGTTAAATATTAATAGGTCTTATAATAGCTAAGCCTAGTAGCTACTAAGTATCTTTTTATTAGCGAGGTACTAGTAACCTAGGTAATTAGTAATAAATTAGATATAATACTAGGAGTAAAATAAGTAGTACTACTACTTTATTAATACCTCCCTAATAGCTAGTAGTTCTACCTCTAGCGTGCTATATTATAATTATACGCCCTTAAGCTTCTAAGATATAAATATTACTAGTCTCTATATATCCCCCTCTAACTAGCTTAATATTACCCTTATTATAAAGTCTAATATATCAGTTTTAACTTAAATTAGGAGTATAGGATTAAAGTAGTATAATATAAGTACTTCTATAAATAAAGCGTAGAGCTAATAGAAAGTAAATAGTACCTCCCTAGTAATTACTAGCTATCCCTTAGCTATATTAATAAGTTAGTTAGTAAGTAAGCTATAAATCCTAGAGTAATTCTTGATAAATCTCTTATAGAACCCTATAAATCCTAGAAATTACTAAATCTCTTATATTATAGTAAGTACTAGCTACCTAGCTATTACCTAGACCCTCTTATATTCTATAATAACTCCGTTTACTAAGACTATAAACCTAAGGAATTTTAATCTCCTTCTTATAAAATTTATACTTATTAGGGTTTATATAGAGGCTATTAGCTTCTAACTAGGTAAGTACCTATCTTATAGCCTCTATATAGGAGTCTATATTATTAGTAAAAATTAAGATATTATCTAAATATATAATATAAATAATATTAACTAGGCCTATAAGAAACTTATTAATAAATATCTAGAAAGTAGTAGGTATATTAATAAGCCTAAATAGTATAATATAATATTTATAATAGCTATATTATATATAGAATATTATTTTCTACTTATCTCCCTCCTAGATCCTTACTTAATAGTATATATCCTTAAGGTTAAGCTTAGTAAAGTACTTAGCTCTAGAGAGCTAGTTAAGGATCTTATTAATTAGAGGGAAGGGGGTATAGTTCTTAATAGTTACTTAGTTAAGCCCCTAGTAATTTATATATACCCTTAACTTACCAACTTTCTTTAGAATAAATAGGATTAATACTCTTACTAAGCTTATTAATAGGTAAATCTATCCCTTCTATAAGGCTTTATAGATATAATCCCTTAACCTTTCTAACTCCTTCTTAGCTAGTAAGTAAATAAGCTTAAATAGGGGCTTAGTTCTAGGCTCTAAGTTAATAAGGTAGCTCTTAGTAGTCCTAAACTCTAGTATAGTTCTTACTATATTAATATTAAATACCTTCTTAAAGTCCTAGTACTCTAATAAGATATTTATCTTAATCCCCTTAGTATCCTTAAGGTCTTAGGTATCCTCCTAGTAGTTAGTAGTTAATATATAATTAACTTGTAATACTCTTATAAGTATTATTCTCGCTTTATTCTTAATATACCTAAGTTCTTTTATAGTTATAATAAGGCGGATACTCTTCTTATATAAGGGAAAGGTTTAGCCTAACTCCCTTTAATTAAGATTAGAGTACTCTATTATATATTAAGGGATCCCTAGGATAGCGTTATAACTATTATTATTACTAATCTTAAGATTATATAAAGCTATTTACTAAATACCTATACTATTAGTTATTTAGGTTACTAACTTCTATATATTATAGTTAGATCCCTTAGATACTTATATTCCCCTTATAGGTTCTAACTTATTAGCCTCTAGTTAGGTATTAGTTATAATCCTCTAGTTTATAATATTCTTATTAGCTCTATAATTAATAAATATAGCACTAGTCTTCTAGCTACTTATAACTTAGACCTATATTATCGCTTTAATATAACATAGCTAGTTATTACTCTATTAAACTATACGTATTACTACCTAGTCCTCCTCTAGTTAGTTACTAGGGTAGGGTTTCCCTTTATAGTAGGGGTAGCTATACTTCTTATAGTATAGGTACTTTAGCGTAATATTGCCTTTCCTCTTATAACTATAATAAGTAATTTCCTTCCTAGTATCTTATAGTAGGTCCTTAGTATCCTCTTAGTAGTTATTAGTATTATATAATCCCCGTAGGTTTATCCCTTTAAAGCCTTAGTTTACTTCTCCTGGTTAAGGGTTTAGCCCTCTAGTTAGTATCCCTTATTATTAGCCCCCTAGTCCCTTACTAGTACGTTATATATCTATATATTAATTATAACTTTAGTATTTCTAGCCCTAGTATTAAGGTTAAGCTACGACTTTAATAACCTATTTACTATAATATAGTACTAGAGCTTAGGGTCTAGCCTAGCTATTATATTAGCTACCTAGATCTCCTCTAGTTATTAATAGGGGCTCTCTACCTTAATCCCTTTATAGTAATTAATAAAGCTCTAGTATAATTATCCTAGTTACTAGTAGGTCTACTTAAGCTAGGTTTATATACTAAGGGTCCTAGACCTTATATTAGTTATACTATTAGTTAACTAGTCCTTTATTATTACTTAAGTTATATCCTTCGCCTTATTACTATAGTTAATAGAGAGGTATAAGGTTTATTACTTTACTACTAGTCCCTCTAGGTACCTAGTAATAAATACTACCTTTTCTAGGCCTAATATAATCTTATTTATTTTAAATTATATATTAAGGTTAAATATAAATTAAGTAAAGTTAGTCTAGATACCCCCTTTATACTTGAATATTAGGAGATACTTCCCTTAACGCTCTAATTAGTACTTCTTTAATTTATTATTAATAACTACCTAGTAGGTAGTAGGGTTATTTATTAGGGTTAATAATTAACTAGCCCTTAAGGCCTTAAGGTATTCCTATTTATACTTTAGCTACCCCTTCTTTTCTTCCTCCTTAATAACCTAGTCTAATTTAGCCTCTATTAATTAACTACCTAGTCCCTTACTAATACCCTTATTATTATTCTATTTAATAAGCGTTTTATCTTATATTTAGCTATTTAGTTACTCCTAGCTAGTAGGAGATCCTAGTAGTAATATTATATTTATCTCCCTAGTAAACCTATAAGTAGGTATTATATTATTATATATTATACTACTCTAATAATTTATACCCCTATTAATATAAATAAGAGAGAAGAATATATTATAAACTAGTATAATATAGAGTAATAGAGTTAGTATAGTTAGGTATAGCTAAGGTTAAATATTCTTCTCTAGCCCTCTAGTTTTACTAAGTAAGGGCTAGGGGGCTTAACTAATAGTTACTTAGTACCTCCCTATATCTCCTAACTCCTACGGACTTCCCTACTTAGCCCGCTAAGCCCTTTTCCCTATAATATTATCCTGGCTCGTGACACCACGTAAGCTATCGGCTCTGCCCACTATTTGCTTTCTATAACTCCGGATGCGGTTGGCACAATAGCAAGCTGGGGATGATGTTCGCCTCTATCCAGCAGGCTCCTCGACGATGAACAGCGACTCACTTTAGCTTCGGCCGTCGGATGGCACCAGCGGCCTGGTAAAGCCTCGGGGAGACCCAAAAGTTGGTCGTGATCCTCCGAAGCCAAGCGCCCCAGATCAAGACACCAGATCAACGCATGGTCCATGATGGCCTGGTTTCGCCGCCGGGCTCAGTTCAGATGCCAATCTTTTACCCAGAGTAGAACTGCACTGGAGGCGAAGTGGGTGAGACTGCCTCCAATTCTTCGCTACCATGTCTCGATTCCGCTTACCACCATGTGCGTCCCGGCCTGCATGGGTAACGTTGAGTTTCTGCTCGCGGGTATCGGCAACCATTCGTTGACGGAGAGGTGACAAGCTAATAAATCCTGCAAGGATCCATGTCGGTGTCACCAGAAATGCGCTGGTGGGCTTGCAGAACCGATCATCCATGGATGATAAGCCCGCTCAAGTGGGGGGTTTTGCTTAGCTTACGGGTATGTGGCAGACTATTCCTCGCCATTTTACCCACGGCATCGGCGATGCTCCCTGCACTCAATGTGTTGAGGAGGGAGGGGAAAAAACTCCTGATGCTACACTGTAGCTTTTTTCTAGGGACCCATTGAAGAGTCCGACAGTTGACTGGTGCTGATGATGTTTGGTCCGGCAAGCTTGGCCGAGCATAAGTGAAGCTCACCTGGACTTCTCCAGAGACGTCTACGGAATCAACTTGCGTCCTTGGAGTGCAACGCTGAGATATGCAGACATTCCGCACTGAAAAGATTTTGATGAGAAGTGACCAGGCGTGCCAGGGCCGACAGAACACATTCTCGCTCCTCCCCCACCTCGTCGCCAGTCCACGGCCCGACAGAGGGCAACATGGGGACATTGAGCGTGGGTGGCCCCCCGCCGGGCTCCTTCATCCCCCTTCACGCCACTTTATTCCTCAAAGTTTTGTCCAGGGATGTGCCAAAGCAACGGCTGATCTTTGCACAATCCGGTATGAACGGTAGTTCGTTCTATCAGCTAGGCATTCCTGTGTTGGAGGGGAGGGTCCAGGTACTACGCGGCCCTCCGACCTGAGCTAGCACGAACCCAAACATACCTCCGATGTTTCTCGATTTTTGATTCGTGCCTTGACATCTAATCTGATCATCTGATAAAGGGAAAGATTGGGCGACATCGGCTTGAGGCTCGGGTTGGATTTTCACCGTCTCTTGGCAGGGTCTGTTTCTAATATAGAAGAGCGGACAGAACCCACGTTTTTTGGCGATCTGGATTTTCTCCCTCTCTCTCCCGGTTCTTCAAGCAAGGTCAACAGGCGAGCTCAGCCTTCAATAGTCGATTCCTTCCCAGAGCCCGTCAATACCAACTCAACGCACTCCGTTGAGTCCAGTGGTTTATAGTCGCACCGCGACGACAAGCCCAGCAATGTCGGCGACCATCGAGGCTGGCGCACGAGGCCAGGAGACTGGCTCCGACATCGAGAAGTCCCAGCCGTACAACAACGGCGTTCAAGAGGTCACCCCGACCAAGGAAGAGTCCGACGCCGAGAGCGAAAACTTCCAGGATGGCGTTCAACGTGTCAGAGCCATGACCTCGGTCATGACCAAGAAGACCCTGATCAGCATGTTTGCTCTGTGAGTACCGGTGCCGTACAAGCCACGCCACACGGCCTTTGCAATGCCAGCAACCGCTGACTTTTAACGACGACAGGCTCTTGCTCATCTCGTTCTGCGATGGGCTCATGCAGTCGATCCAAACCAACCTCAGCGCTTTCGTCACGTCCTCCTTCCACAAGCACGGCCTCCTCTCCATCGTCAGCGTTTTCGCCACCATCCTTTCGGGTTGCTGCCAGATCCCGATTTCCAAGATCATGGACATCTGGGGCCGTACGGAGGCTTTCCTCGCCATGATGATGTGCTCCGTTATCGGCATCATGATGAAGGCCGTCTGCCAGAACATGGAGACCTACGTCGCGGGACACACCATTTACTACGTCGGACACTTCGGCATGCTTTTCGTCATTGACATCATGCTGGCGGATATGACCTCCCTCAAGAACCGTATGATCATGTTCGGTATCAACGGAACCCCCAACGTCATCGTCATCTTCGCCGGCCCCAAGATCGCCGACGAGTTCTACACCAACCTCAACTTCCGCTGGGCTTTCGGCGCCTTCGCCATCATCATGCTCGGCGTTTGCTTGCCTTCCGCCGGTGTCATGTTCTGGAACCAGCGCAGGGCTGAGAAGGCGGGTTTGCTCCAGAAGGTCAAGTCCGACCGTACTTACTTGCAAGGCTTCTTCCACTACCTTGTGCAGTGCGATAGTGAGTGCTTTGTAAAAGTAACTGTCCATGACAAATTACTGACAAAACGCCGAATAGTTGTCGGAATCATCCTCATCGTCGCCGCTTTCGCACTCATCATGTTGCCCTTCAGCATCGTAACCTACGCGGCCCATGGTTGGAAATCTGCGCACATCATCGCTATGGAGGTTGTCGGTGTCGTCTGTATCCCTCTCTTCGTCTGCTGGGAGAAGTACCTCGCACCTGTGACCTTCATTCCTTACAAGTACTTGGCCAACAGGAACATCATTGGCGCCGGCTTACTCTACGGCCTGATGTTCATCTCCATCTACTCCTGGGACACTTACTACCAGTCTTACCTCCTGGTTGTCCACAGACAGAGCATCACTAATGCCGGTTACATTCTCAACTGCTTCTCCTTGGCTTCTTACTTCTTCGGCCCCCTTTTCGGATAGTAAGCACCCCAAACAGTGCTCTCTCGCAAATCAGCCGCTGACATGAACCCCTCTCCAGCATCATTCGTCTGACTGGAGACTTCAAGTACACCGCCATTGCAGGTATTCCCTTCATGGTCTTGGGTACTGCTCTGCTGGTCCCTTACCGGACTCCCAGCACCCACGTTGGTGTTCTCGTCGTCCTTCAGCTCCTCAACGGTATCGGCACCGGTATCTTCGCTGCTTGCGGTCAGATCGCCGTCATGTCGGCTGTCACCCACCAGGAAGTTGCCGTTGCAATGGCCATCTACAGTCTTTTCGGCTCCGTTGGCTCCACGGTTGGTTTCACCATTGCTGGCGGTCTGTGGAACAACATCATGCCCGTCGAGCTGGAGAAGAGACTCCCCGACTACGCCAAGAACATGACTGCCACCATTTTCGGCGACATCACGGTCCAGGAGTCCTACGCTGATGGCGACCCCATTCGCGACGCCATCGTCGGCGCCTACGGCCACGTTCAGCACCTCATGGTCATTTGCGGTGCCTGCTTCATTCCTCTCTGCGTTGCCTGCATCTTCATCTGGAAGCGCGTCAACCTCAAGGACCTCGAGAAGAGGGGTGGCCAGACCAAGGGCAACGTTTGGTAGATGTTTTTTGTCGTATCCCTGCAGCAGCATTGCTTAAAGTTGTCTTCGGCATGGCTTTGGGCGTTGCATTTTTATACACCACCAGTGAAGCAGCACCGCGGCTGGCCTCTGCACCATGTGCATGCGCATCTGTTAACCCAATGCTGTTCTCTGTTTCGGTTGGACTCAACATGTGTACTTAATCCATGATGGCCGATTGCCGAATGGGAGAACCAGACAAGCGATATCCTTCATATACAATCCTTACAAAGGAACAAAGACACAATCACAATCTTCAATGCGTCTTCGGACTCCGCGCCCTGTTTCTGTGAAGCTCGTGGATAAGCCTGCTGACCAATTTCCCGATGTCCCAACCCGGCAGCTGATTGGATGTCTCGCATTCGAACGGGTCGCGCAGACGACCGTTGGCTCCATGAGACATTAGCTCACAAACCAGACAGACAGCGGGCTTCTAGGAGGATTCAAATGCCGGCCATCAAAATGCGGAGTTAAGACTTGTCATATTCGGCGATTCTGCCTTTTGGGTGCGGCTGTAGTCCGCACAGCTGATTAATTCGATCTGCGGAACGGATTGCTGCGCCGCCCCGATGCTCCAGGCCGATTGACTCTACGCCGCCAGGGAGCAGAGACGGAGTTCTTTGCGACGAATCAAGTCTCGTACTGTTTCCCGTTTATCGGAATCTTGGGATGCCGCAATGTATGGTCTTCATGTGGGGGCGGCATGCATGTTGCGATTAGTTCCCCGAAGGAGTTAACGGTGTGTGCGGACTTTCCAGCATCCTAAACCTGCTCGTGCGGGATGGGATAATCCACCTTATTCGGGCAACAAAGTGTACGCAGCTTTCGCATGAGACCGGTGGTCATCCAATCTTCGTTGAAAAATTTGGACAATTTGTATCGTTGTGAAACTCTGGATTGACCAATAAAAAGGCTCATGGCTGCCATTTCAATTGCAGACTCTTGAACGAAAACCACCAACCTGAGTTATATTAGTAGTCCCAGGTATTACTATCCCGCAGTACCGCCCCGCTATCACATCTGATCCTTTCTTTCATCACTATGGTCATCATCGAGAACCCGGCTATCCCTGAGGGGTCAACGGTGCTTGTTACCGGCGTCAACGGCTTCATTGCGTCTCATGTGGTCGACCAATTTGTTCAACAGGGCTACAATGTCCGCGAAACCGTCCGAAACATTGCGAAGAGCGCTTGGATCAGTTCCTATTTCGACAAGACTTACGGAAAGGGGAGGCTAGAGCTGTTTTCCGTGCCCGATATAACAGCCGAGAACGTGTTGAGAAACGTCCTATAGGGCCACATTTATAGTTACTAAAGAGCTTAATCTATTATAACGAGAGTAGCTATAACGTGGTTACTTATAACTATAGTTAGACGAACGACCCCTAGAAAAAGGTCGCTCTAGAGCTAATGTTAGTTATATACTACGCTAGGAATAAGTAATACTAAAGATATTATAATATACCCCCCTAGATATAGCTATAGCTAGAAAAGCGCCTAACTATATAAGATCCCTTAAAATACCTAAATATAAAGCGATATATTAATAAATAACCTGTTAATAAGCTTATTTATAAAAGAGATAATAAAGTAAAGTTATTTATATTAGGTATAGGTAAAGCGTAAATAGTTATAGGTTTCTACCTTTATAACTATTATTATTATTATTATAATACCTTTTATTTACTAACTCTTACTAATAGTAGTAGAATCTATTATCTCTTATTAGCTTAGGCAGGGCGGCTACTATTATATTAATTCTAAATAAAATAACCTAGCTACCCTCCTACCTTCTTAACTCTTCCCTATATATAATATAATAACTATATATATACCTAACTTTAGTTTTAATAATAATCTTATTGCACGCGCGCGTATATATATACCTATAATATATAATAATCTTAAAGCTATTATAATATACTAATATATTCATAGATACTTCCTAAAAAGAAGACTAGTTAGGCTATAGCCCTTAAGAAGGCGCCCGCTACTAAAAATAAGAGTAAAGCTAGGGGTAGAGGGGCGCGCCCCCCCCCCCCTATAGAGAGTAATAATAAGGTTATATATACGTCGTTCCTTCTTATTATTAATATATAGTATACTAATATATTATATAATAAGTAGAAAGAAGTAGAAGCAACCTATAGAGAGTAGCTATAAGGGTAAGGGTTTATAGCCTAAGAAGCCCTAGGGTTACCCTCCTAAGTAGTTTAAGAGAATAGCTCCTAGTAAGTTATAATCCCTTTATTATTATAACTATATATTAGAACGTTACTAACCTTATTATTATTATAATTCCTAAGGAGATAGATAAAGATAAGAGTATTAATAAGGGTAATTTAGAGGCCCCTCTTAGCTCTCCTCCCCTTAGTAGAAGTATAGAAGTAGAGTAAGTACTCTTATTTAATAAGCGCTACTTTTAATATATTTTAAGCGAGCTCTTAGGTTATTAGATAGAAAGTGCTTACTTAGTATAGTAGGTAAGTATAACTACTATTATAAGGGTAAGGTACCTTATTAATAGATAAGCGCCCTTATTACTATTATAACTTATTAATATACTAAAGCTAAGACTTTAGATAACCTAGTAATTAAAAAAGTAAGGTTCTATATATACTTTATTTCTATAACTATCTTCTAATATAACTTATAAACCCTCGCTTATTAGAGAGCTACGCTCTATAAGGCTATTACTACTTAGAAAGAGGAGATCGTAGTAATAAAGAAGGGTAGTAATAATAAGGGTTTAGGTAGGGCTCCTAAAGTAATAGGTAGTTCTAGTATATATAGTATTATTACTCTATCTCCCGCTATAGTTCTATTTAGAACCCTAGTAGTTAGTATAGGTATACCTATATATAATCTACTTACTAGCGACGTAGCTACTATAATACGCTATATAGTTAATAGTCTTATTAGTATATATTTACTCGAGGTATTACTACCCTTATATAATATCCTAATAGATTAGTATAAGTAAATCCTCTGAGGTTAGGTAGTAGAAAATTAGCGTTTTAAAGTAGCCCTTTAGGGTAAGTTATATTCTTTTGCTCCTATAGGAGTAACTTTAGGCTCTCTAGCTAATAGGATATAGATTAATTGAAAATTAGGCGCTACTAGCCCTCCTATACTTATTTAAAGCATCCCTTATTTATTATAATTATTCTCTATATATCTTTTAGATTAAGGAGTGAATAGAAATATTTAAATTTCTTATAGTTTAGAACCTTTATAAGACTATTAGCTAGTATATTATTTATTAGTATATATATTATACTAAACAATCCCCTAGCGTGTTCTTATTATAGCTATATATTCTAAAAATTAATATGCTATAGCTTAGTTAAGATCTATTCCTTTTCGCTTATTATAAGACGAATTATCTATTAGTTATTCTAATAAACCTTCTAGATATTACTAAGTTTCAGAGTAATATCCCTAAATAGCCTCTAAAGAGCAATAGTCTCCTTAGCTTTATATTTAAGGCTTAGAAGCTCCGCTTCTATTATTAATATTATAACTATAGCCTATTAAGCGGCCTTCTACTAGATTAGTCCTCTAAAGAGCGAGATTATATACCCTTAAGACGACCTCCGCATCTCCTTATTATTTATAAATAAAGCGTCGCTTGCGATTAGTAGTGCCTATCGCCTGCGATTAGTAGTGCCTATCTACGCCCCGAGTTACTAAAGTATATCGCGAGGTAACGAGTATAATATAGATACTATATAACCTAGTTAGTAGTAGTATAGTAATAAGGAGCAGGATTCGTTAGGAATCTCAAGAGTAGAGAATATATAAAAGTAATATTAGGTCGGATTATAATAGTAATATAGAGTATAGAGCTAATCTTCTCTTAGAAACTCTTTACCTCTAATAATATTACTACTATTTTACTCTTTAGGAGTAGTAAGTTTAGAAGGGGGTTACTAGCGCTCTTAAGTCGAGTAAATTAAACTTCTTTATAACCTGCTTAATATATTAGTTATAAGAAAGGTATATCTTTTATATAGCTTAGTTATAGATAACCCTAATTCTAAGATAATACTTAACTAGGCCTTATTCCTTTAACTTATATACTTCCTTTAAGCTAGTAATTACCTTTTATACTACTTCTTTATAGTTCCTATAAAATAAGATAAGGAAGTTATCTATATAGAAGATAACGAGGACCCTCTTCTTACTTAACTAGAAGAGATATAGGTCTTTGCTTATAAGTATAAGGCTTAAATACTAAAGGGTTAAGGAGAACTCCTTATATTAGAGTAGTAGCATATCTCTTAGCTTATAGAGCGCGTAGTATAGTTTAATATACTTTCTAAGCTACTTAGAACTATCTAGTAACTTATAAATAATTAGGTCTTTATTTAGATCTTAAGAGGTATTTAGGAATATATTAATAATATTAAATTATTTAACTTTGAGGTCGAATTATATAGTAATTACTATTACTACCCTAAAGGTATAAGTACTAAGGGTTACTATATAAGTCTATTTAAGGGGTAACTTCTCTTACTAGTTACCCTAAATATAGATCCTTGCTTTATACTAGTCGAGGATATTATCCTTATTAAATTTATAAGTAAATACCTACTTTAAAGGGATTAGTCTCTTTATTATTATCTCTCGATTAATAACGCGCTATATATATCTATCTATTATAATTTACCTATCTTAACCTTAGCTACTTCTTTAAAGCGAGTTTAGAGCGCCTATAGGAGGTTTAAAAGTTCCTTCTATAAGCGAGGTAGCTTAGTAAAGTTATTAGTAATAAGATATTTATAGATTATTATAGTTATATAAGTAGGTTTTGCGCTATAAATAGCGGTATAAATATAGCTATGGAGCGTATAGTACCCTATTTTAGCTTCTAAAAAGGCCTTCTATTAATTAAATATAAAAGTCTTAAAGAAGCTAGATACCTACTCCCGCTCCGTATAGTATTAGAGTAAAAACTAGTAACTAGAGTAGGATTCGCTTTCTATTATTCCTAGTTATAGGTTACTAGGTAGTAGATTATATAGTTATTAGCTTTAACGAGTTTAGCTATAGCCCTCCTAGTTATATACCTAGTTAGACCTCTATTTAGTATTAGCCCTCTCCTCTCTATCCTAGTATAGCTATACTAATAGATTTAAGGGCTTACTATCTAAAAGTTTATTCTTATTACTCTTATTTACTTTAGAAATATATTATAAAGTAGGAAGTAATTTAAGTATAATATAGTCCTTAATCTATTCCCCTTTAGAATTAACTTCCCTAATAGCTTTATATATATAGTTTATTTCTAATATATATACTATACTTACTACTCTATCTATTAGAGCTAGGCTTTTATCTAGCTCTAGTATAAGATTAGGGGATAATAGCTACCCCCCCTTCTAACCTACCTATCCCTTTAAAAGTTTTAGGATTCTTCTTTTTAGAGACTTAGTTATAAGAACGAGGGTTAGTATAAGTAACTATTTAGTTATAAGTATTAATATAGCTTTATCCTTATTTATAACGCCTAGGATCTAAAGTTTAAAGTTAACTTATAATATAGGCTTTTTAATCTCTTCTACTATCTTATAGATAATATCTTCTAGGATAGCCTCTTTTACCTCGTCCTTTATATAAAAAGTCTATTTATTAAACGTTATATTCTATATAATAATAACTATTTATAATATAGGGATCTAAACGCTATATAAGTTATAGGCGTTTAGAATATATCCTACTAGGTATCTAATATATCCCCGCAGTACTACCTTAAAGTCTCTCTTATTAATTCCTCTCTCTTATTCCCTCTTAAGGGGGTATATATAGTAGCTATAGGTATATATATATCCCTAGTAAGGGCGAAGGTTGCGGGTTAGGGTTACTCTATTATTAGGTTACTACTAGTAAAAGTACTAGTAGAACTACTCCTCTTTAATTTATAGTAGTAAATACTAGTCGTAGCGCTTAAGTAGGCTTATATTATAAAGCGTCGTCGCTACTAATACTATCTTAGCCTATAGTTTCATAAGTAAGCTAGCTATAATAAGTATCTTAATTATTTAAGTTATAACTTCCTAACTAGCCCGTTCCCCTCTACTATTTAATTCCTTTATATATAGAGAGGTTATTTTAACCTCTATTCCTTCTGCATAGGTCTAATCCTTATATTTTATATAGCTTATAAATAAAATTACTAACCTCTTAACGTCTTATCTAGTTTTATAAATAGAAAGTCCCTTCTATTAAGATACCTATTGCTTAAAGGTATATAGAGCGAGTATAACGCTACTATAGGTCTTATTAATACATAGAAATATAAAGAGCTAACTAGTATATTTATCCTTAATAATAAGGAGCTACTAGTTCTAATTAAAGCCTTCGGGGTAGTTAAAAAGATCTAATATAATCCTATAATAAGGGTATATTACTTTATCTTCTAATATTTATCTCGAAATTACCTATTTAGCGTATATAACTACGTAGTATTAGTACTATAAGCGCGTTAGGCCTTTAATCCTTACCCCCTGAGTAGTATATACTAGCTGCTCTAGAGCCTCGGGGCTAAGGTACCTGCTTTAGAGGTACTAAAGTATTGCGTTATCGCTCTAGTCTAATAGTAATATAAAAGAGGTATACTTATATATTATAAGTATATAATTTATATTAATAATAATAATATTAATACTTTAGGGGATCTACTTAGGAATAGAGTATAAGGAATAAGGCTTATATTTAAGGAAGGCGAGGTTTGCCTTCTTAATAAGTTTTTTAACTATAACGCTATTCTTATAGGTTCTAAAGCGAAGTATATAATTATACCCTAAGTACTAGATACCTATTTTTTAAAGTAGCGCTTTAGAAATAATATTAATATAAAAGTTCTCTATATATCCTATATTATAGAGCATAAGGTCCTCTATATTCACGCTTTTTAAGTTATTAAGAGTATTCTTAATAATTTATATACCTTTTAGAATAATTAGGTACAAAGCTATTCTAGAATTAACCTATTCTCTATTATAATACCTAATTAAGGAGGGGATAAGTAGGGACTTATTATTAATAAGGTGCGTCCCTTTATAGTTATCTAGGACTATAGACTTATATAAAATATAAGGTCCTAAGTAGGGGGTTATAAAGATATTTAGGTACTCTTTATCTAAGTTAACTACTTTATCCCTAACCTTATTTAAGAGGGCTATATAGAAAGTAATTACTATTATATTAATAAGGTAGCTTAGGGCTATATTAGATTTCTTAAATAAACCCTTATTACCCCCCTTATTACTTTAATAGTCTTTACCCTTATATATATAAATATACTAAGCCCGAGCGAGGCACGCCCTTTAGTATAAATAATATAGAGGGGATTACTAGAGAGTTTAGCTTTAATATAATTAATAAAACCCGCTCCTTTATTAACTACTCCGCTATATATAGAGAGTATATTATTAATATAGCCCTTAAGAGGGCTTACCTTAATACCCCTATAGGGGACTCTATAAGGCGTAATAGTATTAGAGCTAAGTAAGCAAACTTAATAGCAGAAGTTTAGCAGGTTATTATATACCCTATAGAGTAGCCCTTCTTTAAGCAGGTCCTCTATATTACTAAGGTAGAGGTAGCCTAGGTAGCCTAGGCCTATTAGGGGTCGGTAAGTACGGCTTATGCTAACTAATAGAGAGAGCGTTACTAATAATAGTATAGTAAAGATAGTAACGACTTCTAGCGGACGAAGCGGTAATAGAGGCGGTATTAGTAGCGCGGGTAGTGCGCGAGAGGAAACGTTAATAGTTTTATAATCTATTAAATATTTAAAAACTACGTTATTATTAATATAAAGTTAAAGATCGTAAGGCTATCTAGTAGGGTACGTATAAGTATAGCTATAATTAGGAGAGTTATAATCACGTGACTAAAGGCTATATATTATCAGGAGGCGCGGAGTTAGAAGGTCTATTGCACTTAAGCAGGTAAAATCACTATGCAGTGGCCAGAGGCCTTATAAAAGTATATTATTAAGAATACTCTTAATAGCTTAAAGGATATAAATATAGAGGACCTTATACTCCATAATATAAGATATATAGAGAACTCTTATATTAATATTATCTCTAAAGCGTTACTTTAGAAGATAGGTATCTAGTATTTAGGGTATAATTATATACTTTACTTTAGAACTTATAAGAATAGCGTTATAATTAAGAAACCTATTAGGAAAGTAAACCTTACCTTCTTTAAATATAAGCCTTATTTCTTATACTCTATTCCTAAGTAGATCCCCTAAAGTATTAATATTATTATTAATAATATAAACTATATACTTATAATACATAAGTATACCTCTTTTATGCTACTCCTAGACTAGAGTAATAATATAATACTTTAGTACCTCTAAAGTAGCTACCTTAGCCCTAAGGCTCTTAAGTAGCTAGTATATACTACTTAGGGGGTAAGGCTTAATGGCCTAATATACTTATAATACCAATACTATATAGTTATATATACTAAATAGGTTATCTTAAGATAAATATTAGAAGATAAAGTAATACGCCCTTATTATAGGATTATATAGGATCTATTTAACTACCCTAAAGGCTTTAACTAGAACTAGTAGCTCCTTATTATTAAGAATAAATATACTAGTTAGCTCTTTATATTTCTATATATTAACAAAACTTATAGTAGTATTATACTCGCTCTATATACTTTTAAGCGATAGGTATCTTAATAAAAGGGACTTTCTATTAATACAATTAGATAGGATATCGAGAGGATAGTGATTTTACTTATAGGATATATAGGATATATAGGATATAAGGATTATACCTATATAGAAGGAATAGAAGTTAAAATAACCCCTCTATATATAAAGGAACTAAATAGTAGAGGGGAATAGGCTAGTTAGGAAGTTATAACTTAAATAATTAAGATACTCGCTATAGCTAGCTTACCTATAGAACTATAGGCTAAGATAGTGCTAGTAGTAATAACGCTTTATAATATAAGCCTACTTAAGCGCTATAGCTAGCGTTCGCTACTATAGATTAAAGAAGAGTAATTCTACTAGTATTTTTACTAGTAGTAACTTAATAATAGAGTAGCCCTAACCTATAACCTTCGCCCTTACTAGGGATATATATTAAGTTCGGAATTACGCCGCAGCCCCTTCGCAAAAAGACTATAACAAATTCACCTAGTTTATAAGTATAATTTAGGAAATACTATATAAGTATTTTGACCTATACCCTCTACTAGTTAAAGAAAATAATATAAGAACCCTATATATTCCTACTACTTATAAGTAAACCCTTATATAAAGTCGGATACGCACTGCACTAGGGCTAATTATATCAGAGCTAAACGGGCTACTAAGGCTCTTATAGCCTAGAAAAGCTACTATATAAGATAACTCCTTAACCTAAAAGGTTAACCTTCTAGTAAGGTATTATAAACGCTACTATATAAGAGGTAACTCCTTAACTAAAGAGGTCTTTCCTAAGAGGTTCTTATAGCTAGAAGCATAAGAAGCTCTGCTGCTGCGAGCAGGGCTTTATGCCTCTCCCTCTTCCTTATCCTTATCTAACTATTAATATGAAGTTAAAGATCGTGAGGCTATTGACGGGCACGTATAAGTGCGGCTGTGGTTAGGAAAGTTATAATTATATAACCGAAGGCTGTATATTGTTAGGAGGCGCGGAGTTAGAAGGCCTATTGCACTTAAGCAGGTAGAATCACTATGCAGTGGCCAGAGGCCACTAGGGGTATATATATACCTATAGCTATTATATATACCCCTTTAAGAGGGAACGAGAGAGAGGAATTAATAAGAGAAGCTTTAAGGTAGTGCTATAAGGATATATTAGATACCTAGTAGGATACG
This sequence comes from Colletotrichum ledebouriae, assembly GCA_036785755.1. Classification (NCBI taxonomy): domain Eukaryota; kingdom Fungi; phylum Ascomycota; class Sordariomycetes; order Glomerellales; family Glomerellaceae; genus Colletotrichum; species Colletotrichum ledebouriae. The sequence goes on along the minus strand of JAVHLU010001171.1, from coordinate 3,800 downwards.
TTCTATATACTTATAACCTATATAAGGTCTAGATCCCTATATTATAAATAGTTATTATTATATAGAATATAATATTTTATAAATAGACTTTCTATATAAAGGATAAAATAAAAGAGGCTATCCTAGAAGATACTGTCTATAAGATAATAAAAGAGATTAAAGAACTTATATTATAAGTTAATTTTAAACTCTAGATCTTAGGCGTTATAGATAAGGATAAAGCTATATTAATACTTATAACTAAAGAATTACTTATAATAACCCTCGTTCTTATAACTAAGTCTTTAAATAAAAGAATCTTAAAACTTCTTAAGGGATAGGTAAGTTAAACAAGGGGTAGCTATTATCCCCTAATCCTATACTAAAGCTAAATAAAAGCTAAGCTCTAATAGATAGAGTAATAAGTATAGTATATATATTAGAAACGAACTATATATATAAAGCTATTAGGGAAGTTAATTCTAAAGGGGAATAGATTAAGAACTATATTATAATTAAACTACTCCCTATTTTATAATATATTTATAAAGTAAGTAAGAGCAATAAGAACGAACCTTTAGATAAGAAGCCCTTAAATCTACTAATATAGCTATACTAGGGTAGTAAGGAGAGGGCTAATACTAAATAGAGGTCTAACTAGGTATATAACTAGGAGGGCTATAGCTAAACTTATTAAAACTAATAACTATGGAATCTACTACCTAATAACCTATAACTAGAAATAACAGAAAGTAAATCCTACTCTAGTTACTAGTTTTTATATTAATACTATATAGAGTAGGAGCAAGTATTTAGCTTCTTTAAGACTTTTATACCTAATTAGTAAAAAGCCTTTTTAGAAGCTAGTATGAGGTACTATATACTCTATAGCTATATTTATACTACTATTTATAATATGAAGCCCGCTTATATAATTATAATAATCTATAAATATCTTATTACTAATAACCTTATTAAGCTACTACGCTTATAGAAAGAACTGTTATACCTCTTATAAGCGCTCCGAGCTTGCTTTAAAGAAGTAGCTAAGTTTAAAATAGGTAAATTATAATAAATAGATATATAGCGTATTATTAATTAAGAGGTAATAAAAAAGAGATTAATCCCTTAAGAGTAGGTTTTTACTTATACATTTAATAAAGATAATATCTTTTATTAGTATAAAGTAAGCATTTCTATTTCAGGCGATTAATAAGAGAAGTTACTCCTTAAATAGACTTATATAATAATCCTCGCTACTTAAACCTTTAGGGTAGTAATAGTACTTACTATATAATTTAACCCTAAAGCTAAATAATGTAATATTATTAATATATTCCTAAACGCCTCCTAGGACCTAAATAAAGACCTAATTATTTAAAAGTTATTAAATAACTTCAGGTAGCTTAGAAAGTATATTAAACTACGCTATATACTCTATAGGCTAAGGGATATACTACTAATTTAATATAAGGAGTTCTCCTTAACCCTTTAGTATCTAGGCCTTATACTTATAAGCAAAGACTTATACCCCTTTTAATTAACTAATAAGAAGGTTTTTATCATTTTCTACATAAATAGCTTCCCTATCTTATTCTATAAGAAGTATAAAGAAGTAATATAGAGGGTAATTACTAGCTTAAAAGTAGTATATAAGTTAAAGGAATAAGGCCTAGTTAAGTACTATCTTAGAATTAGAGTTATTTATAACTAAGCTATATAAAAAATATACCTTTCTTATAACTAATATATTAAATAGGTTATTAAGAAGTATACTTTACTTAACTTAATAGCGCTAATAACCCCCCTTCTAAACCTATTACTCCTAAAGAATAAAATAGTAGTAATGCTATTAGAGGTACAGAGTATCTAGAGAAACTTAGCTCTATACTCTATATTATTATTATAATCTAACTTAATATTACTTTTATATATTCCCTACTCTTAAGATTCCTAATAAACCCTGCTCCTTATTATTATACTATTACTAACTAGGTTATATAATACTTATATTATACTTAATACCTCGTAATAGACTTTAGTAACTTAGGGGGTAAATAGGTATTATGAATTATAAGTAATACTTTATTTATAAATAATAAGGAGATATAGAGGTTATCTTAAGGGTATATAATCTTATTCTTTAGAGGACTAATCTAATAAAAGGGTACTTAATAAGTTATAGTTATAATATTAATAATAGAAATAAAACTTCTAAGCCTTAAATATATAGCTAAGGAGATAAACGCTCTTTAGAAGCTATTTAGGGATATTACTCTTAAACTTAGCGATATCTAGAAAATTTATTATAATAACTAATAGATAATTCATCTTATAGTAAGTAAAAAGGATTAAATCTTAACTAAGCTATAATATATTAATATTTAGAATATATAGCTATAATAAGAATATGCTAGAGGATTATTTAGCGTAATATATATACTAATAAAGAATATACTAGCTAATAATCTTATAAAGGTTCTTAACTATACGAAGTTTAAATAGTTCTATTCGCTTCTTAATCTAAAAGATATATAGAGAATAATTATAAAAAATAAGGGATACTCTAAATAAGTATAAAAGGGCTAGTAGCGCTTAATCTTTAATTAATTTATAGCTTACTAGCTAGGGAGCTTAAAGCTACTCTTATAGGAGGAAAAGGATTATAATCTACCCTAATGGGCTACCTTAAAATACTGATTTTCTACTACTTAACTTTAGAGGATTTACTTATACTAATCTATTAGGATATTATGTAAGGGTAGTAATACCGCTAGTAAGTACGTGCTAATAAGATTATTAACTATATAATATACTATAGTAATTATATTACTAGTAGATAGACGAGGTATAGGTATACCTATACTAATTACTAGGGTTTTAAATAGAACTAGGGCGGGAGATAGAGCGATAACGCTATATATACTAGAACTACCTATTACCTTAGAAGCCTTACCTAAACCTTTATCATTACTACCCTTCTTTACTATTATAATCTCTTCTTTCTAGGTAGTAATAGCTTTATAGAGTATAGCCTTCTAATAAGCGAGGGTTTATAGGTTATATTAGAAGTTAGTTATATAAACGAAGCGTATATAAAACCTTACCTTTCTAACTACTAGGTCCTTTAAAGTCTTAGCTTTAGTATATTAGTAAGCTATAATAATAATAGGGGTGCTTATTTTTTAATAAGGTACCTTACCCTTATAATAGTAGTTATACTTACTCGCTATACTAAGTAAGTACTTTCTACTTAATAAGCCTAAGAGCTTACTTAAAATATATTAAAAGTAGTACTTCTTAAATAGGGGTATTTACTCTACTTTTATATCTCTACTAGGGGGAAGAGGGCTAGGAGGGGGCTTTAAACTACTCTTTATAATACCCTCCTCCTTATCTATCTCCTAAAGGATTATAATAATAAAAAGGTTAATAATATTTTAATATATAGTTATAATAATAAAAGGATTATAACTTACTAGGAGCTATCCTCTTAGACTACCTAAGAGAGTAACCCTAGGGCTTCTTAGGCTATAAACCCTTACTCTTAGAGTTACTCTCTATAGGTTACTTCTACCTCTTCCTTCTACTTATTATAATATATTACTATATTATATATTAATAATAAGAAGGAACGATATATATATAACCTTACTATTACTCTCTATGGGAGGAGGGCGCGCTCCTCTCTCCTTAGCTTTATTCTTACCTTCAGTAGTATATACCTTCTTAAGGGCTATAGCCTAACTAGTCTTCTTTTTAAGAGGTATTTATAAATATATTAGTATATTATAATAGCTTTAAGATTATCGCGCGATATA
>JAVHLU010001170.1:0-35974 GCA_036785755.1 Colletotrichum ledebouriae | reverse complement strand
ACCCCTAGAGGGGATACTTGCTATTATATTATAGCTAAGTAAGTAGACTTAGTAGTAGAAGCTAGGCGGGTCGTTATATACCCTATAGAGTAGCCCTTCTTCGAGCAGGTCCTCTATACTATTAAGGCAGAGGCGGCCTAGGCCCCTTAGGGCTTATTAGTAAGTATAGCTTGCGCTGAATAGAGAGAGCGTTACTAACGATAGCATAGCTAGCGGACGAAGCAGTAATAGAGGCGGTATTAGCAGCGTAGGTAGTGCGCGAGAGGAAAAGTTAATAGTTTCGTAGTCTATTAAATAATTAAAAACCACGTTATTATTTATATAAAGTTAAAGATCGTGAGGCTGTCTAGTAGGGCACGTATAAGTGCGGCTATGGTTAGGAAAGTTACGATCATATAACCGAAGGCTATGTATTATCAGGAGGCGCGGAGTTAGAAGGTCTGTTGCACTTGAGCAGGTAAAATTACTATGCAGTGGCCAGAGGCCTTATTTAAACTATAAAACTATTAACCTTTCCTCTTATATACTACCCGCGCTACTATTAAATACCGCCTCTATTACTACTTTATCCGCTAGAAGTCGTTACTATCTTTACTATACTATTATTAGTAACGCTCTCTCTATATTAAAGCAGTTAGCAGAAGCTATACTTATTAATATTCGCCTAAGCTACCTAGGCTACCTCTCCCTTAGTAATATAGAGGACCTGCTCGAAGAAGGGCTACTCTATAGGGTATATAATAACCTACTAAACTTCTACTACTAAGTTTACTTACTTAGCTCTAATACTATTATACCTTATAGAGTCCCTTATAGGGGTATTAAGGTAAGCCCTCTTAAGAGCTATACTAATAATACGCTCTCTATATATAGTAGAGTAGTTAATAAAGGAGCGGGTTTTATTAATTATATTAAGGCTAAACTCTCTAGCGATCCCCTCTGCGTTATTTATACTAAAGGGCGTGCCTTACTTAGGCTTAGTATATTTATAAATAGGGTCTAGTACTAATATAGTTAAGGATTTATTATAGGTTAGATAAGGATAAGGATAAGGGAGAGGTATAAGGCCCTGCTCGTAGAGCTTCTTATACCTCTAGCTATAAGAACCTCTTAGGAAAGACCTCTAGATAAGGAGTTACCTCTTATATAGTAGTATTCGCAGCACTTTTAGCACCTTACTAGAAGGTCGACCTTTTAGGTTAAGGAGTTATCTTATATAGTAGCTTTCGTACTACCTTACTAGAAGGTTTAGCGAGGGCGTTACTATAAGAGCCTTAGTAGCCCGTTTAGCTCTAATATAATTAGCCCCGGTATAGCGCATATCTAACTTTATATAGTAATATTTAGAGGGTTTACTTGCGAGTAATAGGAACATATAGGGTTCCTATATTACTTTCCTTAACTAGTAGAGGGTATAAGTTAAAATACCTATATAGTATTTCCCAAATTATACCTGCAAACTAGGTGAATTTATTATAGTCTTTTTGCGAAGGGGCTGCGGCGTAATTCCGAGCTCAACCTACTAATACCTATGGATACTAATTTATAAACTAGTCCAATGGCCTCTGGCCACTGCGTAGTGATTTTACCTGCTCAAGTGCAACAGACCTTCTTACCCCGCGCCTCCTAACAATACATAGCCTTCGGTCACGTGATTATAATTACTAAGAGCCTTAGTGGCCCGTTCGGCTCTGATATAATTAGCCCTAGTGCAGCGCGCGTCCCACTTTATATAAGGGTTTGCTTGCGAGTAGTAGGGATATATAGGGTTCCTATATTCTTTTCCTTAACTAGTAGAGGGTATAAGTTAAAGTATCTATATAGTATTTCCTAAATTATACTTATAAACTAGGTGACTTTTTGCGAAGGGGCTGCGGCGTAATTATAAACTTTATAAACTAGTCTAATAGTTCCTTGAAATCTAGAAGAGTTAGATAGGGAGGAAGGTTTATTAAAGGAACTAAATATCTAGAATATAAGAAGGAGGAATTAATATAAGAAGTATAAGAGGGATTATAACTAGTAGTAATCTATTAATTTCATAAAGTATCTTAATTACCCTAGATCTATAAAACTATTTATATTACCCTACTTAGCCCCTGCTACTACGAGAGATATTATATTTAACCTAACTAATACCTTAGTAGTATTTATTACTAAGATACCTAAAAGGAACCCTATAATAAATAAAGATAAACCTATACTAGTAGTCCTATAGTATATATAATAAAGCTAGGAGGCAATAAATTACTTAATAACCCGATATAGAAGAGGGTTACTTATTAAGGCTTTGAAATCTATATAATATTTCTTAAACCTCTATAATATATAAGGAAGGTTAATAAGGTATAAAGAGCTAGATAATTTAGAGGTTATAGCCCTTCTTATATTTATAATCAAGGGCTACCCCCGTAGTATCTATATCCCTCTTAATAAGCTAGCCTAGTAACCTAGGAAAGAGATTAATAAGACTTCTATAAAGCCTAAAAGATAAGCAGCGAAGAACCTTTAGGATACTACTAGAGCCTTCTTCTTACTAAACTATAGTAATTATTACTAAGCTATGATCTTTATAGATTAAATATATAGTAACTACTTTTACTATAACTCTATATAGGACTAGAATAGCAACTAACGCTATATTAAGGCGATATAGGACCTTAATCTATAGTATTATAAGATAGGAGCCCCTTAGTAACTCCAAAGGCTACTATTAGTTAGTACCTATATAGTTAACGTAGTTTAGTAGAGGGATAGATTTATATATAGCCTCTAGTACGTTGAATAAGCTAGAGCCCAAATCTAAGAAGGATTCCTATTACTATATTTTGATAGTATAACCTTAAGTAATAATATTTTATTTACTAACTCGGAGTTCCCCTTAGTTAACTAACATATCTCTACGATTACTTTAGAGTTCTATAACCTAACTATTAATAGTAGTATAACTCTATAAGATATCCTATCAAGCTAAGAAGACTTTAAGAAGGTACCTTTCTTCCCTCTATACCCTCTAACTCCTTTATTTATAGATAGTAATATAATAGGCTTTAGAAATAATAATAATATTATACTATCTCCTATAGGGGATATTCCTTAACCTATTCGTAGATTATTAATATTATCTAGGTCTGCTGTATCTAAAATACTAAAGGATAAGCTTAATTGCCTTAGATACTAACTTTAGCTATAAGTCTTATAGACGCTAAGTTGTGGTATAACTACTAAGCTATACCTAAGAACTATACTTATAGATATACTAATATATCTTATATAACCTAATCCTTTAAATAAGTATAATTAGAGTTATATAGACTACGTCTAATAGAGGGTGAACTAATAGGATTATATCGAGCGAAATACGCCTAAAGGAGCATACTATTATAACCTTTCACGCCTTATATAATTGGGTAGATAGTTCTAGCTATACTAAGGATTAGAATAGGATAAGGAGTATAATAAAGAAAAAGAAGTAGTAAGGTTATTATTAAGATATAACCTATAATAGAAGGTAGTTAAACCTAAGGGACCTTCTTAGTAATAGTATTACTCGCCTAGAAGATATTATGAGTAGAAGGGATCTATAAATAGGATTTACGTATGGATTTATAAAGTTATTCTTTTTTTTTAAGACTCTCCTTTATAATATTATAAAGAGCCTCGAGGGGATAATTAGGATAGGATAAGATGGACTTAGCTATATAGCTTTTAAAAAGCTCCCTTAGCGCATAGGCGTTTTATAGGAGGACTATAGAGTAGAGCGTAGAGGAGAGGAGCGTAGGAGACTAGGGGGGAAGGCGATTTATTTCTATATTATTACTATAAGGGCCCTAATAATTATATACCTTGTTATTATTATTATTTTTTAAAGCGAATTTATGCCTGATTTAAATAATCTCTTTTGATTAGATCTATGAATTACTAATATAGTCCACGTAGTAGGCGAAGAATATAGGTGAAAAATCTATGAATTTAGAAGGTTTTCTCCTTAAAGGTAATAAGCCCTTTTATAAGGGTTAACGCGTTTACGTATATTTAATGCGTTAAACGCGTTAGACGCCCTTGAGCGGGATAACTACGCTAAGCGCGTTTAGTATTAATTACCTATATAAGAAGGGAAAAGTATTAACTACGATATATAATATGAAAGTTAATTTATACCTCCTCTTGGAATAATATACTAAGAAGTAGAGCTATACTATTATATATAAATAACTATATATAACCTTACTTCCTTTCTATTCTATATATTTTATTTTATCCTACTTTAGGCTAAGGGAGTCTTAGGCGTAGTATTAGCTATCTTTAAACGGTCGGGGTAGTCCCTATCCTCGTTATTAATAATCTCTTTACCTATAGCTAGGAGTTAGTTAATATTAATACTATAAGTAGTAGCTAGTTAGGTATTATCCTTATATTACTCTAGGAATAAGTAGCGAGTTTTATTACTAATCTTAGGGTATAACTTAGTAACGCTATTATTTTTAATTATAATAATTAAAGTAGCGAGGGAGGCGATATTAGCGCGAAGGCCTTAAAGGTCTACGGCTTGTATATACTAAAGGTTAGCTATATCTATAGGCTTAGGGTTATTAAGGTCTAAAAGAGTATAAATAGCGCTCGAGCTATTACTATTAACTATAGCCTAACTAATATAAGCATTATCCTTAGTAGATATACTAAGAAACCTATATTATAATATCTATTTAATAATAAAGAATAGTAATATAGCGCTAAACTCCGGGTTACTTATAATTCGTTTTATTATAAATAAGTTAAGGGTGCGGATATATATATATAGACTAAGGATAATTAAGCTATTCTAGATAAGTATATATAGGGTAAGGTATTTAGCGTAATAAGTAGTAATAAGGTTAGTTATATTAAAGAAATAGAGGCGCTAAAGGTATATATTAATTACCTCTTAAGTAGTTAGGAACTTTATCTAGGAACGGGTAAGGCGATAGAGGCTAGCGACATAAGTATAGGATTACTAGTTAGTAATAATAATATTCTTAATACTGATAGTAGTATTAGGCGTCTTAGTAGCGCTAGGCGCGTTAGAGGTATTAAAGGGGCTAATATTAGAGGAAGGGTTAACGTTAGTACGATCGTCTAGGCCTATAGCTAATACTATACGCTTAGTAGATAACTGAGTAATAAGGTATTATTTAGGGCTAAGGAAGCCTAGGCTCTCTTATATTAGTCCCTTAGGGATAGTCGTAGTAATAAACCTAAACGTATTAGTAGCTAACTAAATAAATTAGCATAGGGTAAGGGTAATAGTACTAGTATTAGTAATATAACCCTTAGAGAGCGCTATAGTTAGAGCGATCTAGGTTTCTTTATATCTATTAAGTAAGATAGAGACGTAGCTAATACGTTCACTATAGGCTTATATTTCTTTAATAGCCTTAATAGTATCTACTATATTAGGGGTACCAATAGTAGTAGCTTGCTTCTTTAGGAGTAGCTATCTTATTAGTCTTATTCTAAGTAAAAGGAGTTAATCTAGTACTAGTTATATTAGTATTAGTCGATAGTTAAGGTTTAGTATACTTAGTAGTATTAGTAGCTTAGTTATATTAGGTAGTATTAAGGGATTACTTTAGCTAAGTAGTTTTAATATGTTTATTAGCTTAATTATATTTAGTAGTAATAGGTTTATTATCTCTACTTAAGGCCTATCTAGATTTAATAGAAATAAGCGAGCTAGTAGTATTAGTAATATAATATAGGTTATATTTAAGGGAGTTCTATATAATATTATAAAGAGATAGCTACTCGAGGTTTAAGATAGTATAAGGAAATTAGTAATAGAACTTAATTGAGTTTATAAATAGTAGCTAGGTAATAAGATATATTAATACCTAGGTAATTAATTAATAAAGTACTAGAAATATTATAACTAGTTTTATAATATTAAGTCTCTTAGTTAAGGGCGCGCTTAAAGATCTCTTAGTTATAAACGCAGTATCCTAGCTTTCTATAAGGGATCTTAATATTAGGTAGGTAGTAATAGATATAGTTAAGGGTAATATACTTAGCGTCTTTATATTTAGACTATTATCTATTTATAATAAAGTAATACCTAGGTATATATAATATAGGTTAGGCCCCTGGCTACTGCATAGTGATTTTACCTGCTTAAGTGTAATAGACCTTCTAACGCCGCGCCTCCTAACAATATATAGCCTTCAGTCACGTGATTGTAACTCTCCTAACTATAGCTATACTTATACGTGCCCGTTATACTAAATAGCCTCACGATCTTTAACTTTATATTAATAATAACGTAGTTTTTAATTATTTAATAGACTATAAAACTATTAACTTTTCCTCTCGCGTACTACCTACGCTGCTAATACCGCCTCTATTACCGCTTTATCCGCTAGAAGTCGTTACTATCTTTACTATACTATTATTAGTAACGCTCTCTCTATTAGTTAGCATAAGCTATACTTACTAACATTCGCCTAGGCTGCCTAGGCTGCCTCTACCTTAGTAATATAGAGGAGCTGCTCGAAGAAGGGCTACTCTATAAGGTATATAATAATCTACTAAACTTCTACTACTAAGTTTACTTACTTAGCTCTAATATTATTACGCCTTATAAAGTCCCCTATAGGGGTATTAAAATAAGCCCTATTAAGGGCTATACTAATAATATACTCTCTATATATAGCAGAGTAGTTAATAAAGGAGCAGGTTTTATTAATTATATTAAGGCTAAACTCTCTAGCAACCCCCTCTGCGTTATTTATACTAAAGGGTATGCCTCGCTCGGGCTTAGCGTATTTGTATACGGGGTCTAGTGCTAACATAGTTAAGCAGAGCTTCTTATGCTTCTAGCTATAAGAACCTCTTAGGAAAGACCTCTTTAGTTAAGGAGTCACCTCTTATATAGTAGCGTTCGCAATACCTTGCTAGAAGGTCGACCTTTTGGGTTAAGGAGTTATCTTATATAGTAGCTTTGCTACGAGAGCCTTAGTAGCCTGTTTAGCTCCGATATAATTAGCCCTAGTGCGGCGCGCGTCCGACTTTATATAAGGGTTTATTTATAAGTAATAGGAATATATAGGGTTCCTATATTATTTTCCTTAACTAGTAGAGGGTATAGGTTAAAATATATATATAGTATTTCCTAAATTATACCTGCGAACTAGGTAAATTTGTTATATTTTTTTTGCGAAGGGGCTGCGGCGTAATTCCGAGCTTAATAATATAGGTTACTCTAGTAGCGCTAAGTATATAATAATATAGAGTATTAGTAAGGGTCCCTAATATCTAGAAGAGGATAATAGTAATAAAGTAAGATATATAAGTATAATAATAGTAAAGTAACGGGGCTAAAGGCGTTAATACTCTTCTATAAAATATATATATAGAGGGAAAAATATGCTTAATACTAGGCAGGCGAAAGCAGCGGTAATAACTAATAGGGTTACCCTGTAATATAAATTTGTTTTATATATATATACTTAAGCGCTAATTTTTCTTATTAGTTAAATAAGACTAGGGATTAACCTTCTAGTAAGGAGGGTAGTTATATTTATAAAGGTTCTTATAATACTAAGGGTAGAAGGTATTTAAGAGGGAAGATATAATAAATATAGTTATCTTCGCTAATAGGCTAGATATAAATATCGCTATTATTAGAGTAAAGCCCTTAGATATACTAAGCGCGCTAAATATCATTATTTTATAATAAGGCCTTAATTATAATACTCTTTCTAGTCTACTTATTTATTTAAGGCGCCTTAAGTAGTAGGTTCCTTATTCCTAATATATATCCTATTATTCTACTAGGCTCTTCTAAGGCCTTCCTCTTAAGCGCCTTAGTAGTCTTTTATTAAGCTCTAATACTAGTTTAATACCCTATTAGATAAGTCTTTAAGCTTATACTTATTTATAGAGTTATTCTATTTCGTATTCCTTATTTTTAAATATAGTAATATATTTATCTATATTTATAGTATCTTTATCTATCTAAATAATATATATTAGTAAGTAACCTTTCTATTTAACTAGATATTATACCTTTCCTCGCGCGACGGTTTACCTCTTAGGAATAACTTTAATCCTAAAATACTTATATACTTTAAGCTAATAAATATTATTATCTTCCTTAATATTAACTAGACCTTAGTAGTCGTGTTAATAGTTATATAGGTTACTACTAGGGGCTAGTTCTAGTATAAGCTAGATAATAGATATAACTAGGTAGATACTTATATTAGGTAGGATATTAAGGCGGTATACTAACTTACTAATATATTTAAGGACCTTAAATAGAATATATTAGTAGCTATACTTTAGGTTTAGCTATCCTAGTAGGTAATATCCTAATCCTATCTTAAGGTATACCTAGTTACTTAGCTTAAAAGTAATAGAATAATATTTTTTATTATACTCTTCTTTTATATATAGGTAGGCTATAGCGATTAAAATTTTTACTTCCTCCTAGAAGATTTCGCGGTTTATTTTAGGATTAGTATTACCTAAGATATTTAACGCGTTATTAGTATTTTTATTATAGAGGATTTAGTTTAGTAAATAACTAATAACTTACAAGTAGGCGTTGTTAAGGTTATATTAAAGGCTTAGTAGTAATATCGCCTAGTTATTATTAACGAGGTTAAGAAAGTAATAAATAGCTAGTTCGATAACTTAGTTCTTATATTCTAAAATACTATTAGTTTGAGGATAATATACTATTAAGAATCTTAACTTAGTATATAATTTAGCTTATAATGCGGTCTAAAACTTTAATAAGAACTTTATGTTATAATTAGATATAATAGCTTTTAGGATTCCCTAGTTACTATATTAGAGGTTATAAAGAAGCAGGTGTCCCTAGATCTTAGTAGTATATATTAAGTAACCTAGGATAAGAAGTATTACGTTAGAGAACTTATTAGTTATAAAAAGTACTATATCGAGTAGTAGGAAGTTCTCTACTTTATAGCCTAAATATTATAAAGGTATTTTAGGAAGTCTAATAATAAAGTCTATAGTAATTATATAGAAGGGAATAGCTAGCGTTAATATTAGCTATATCGCGCTAAGTAGTAGTTAACATTCCGTATTAATTATTCTATATTATAAGTAGTTAGCTATATAGTTATTAACTTATTATTTAAGAGGTAGTATATAAAAGTATTTATTAATAGCTCTCTATATTCGTTCCTTACTAAAGTAGTAGTAGTTATTATAAGCTTCTTTAATAAGTAGCGTTACTAACTCTTATAGAATATAGAGCCTTTATCTATTAGTATAACGGTTAATATACTAAAGGAGACTATTATATATAACGAAGTTAAGGTATATATTATCTATCTTTTCGCAGAGTATTTTATATACTCTACTCTAGGACTTCGAGTTAGTATATAATTAGATAAGCTTTTCCTTAAAGTTATTATTAAGAGATACCTCTATTATAAAGTTAGCACCTATTAGTATATTATCCTATATCTTATTAAGTTCCCTAATATCTTTAATAGGGATTTCTATTATAAGTAAGTATAATAACGTGTTTATTATAATGTTTAATTTTCTAGGAATATAATAATATACTAAGGAGAATTAGCTAAGGTATTCTAATAATAAGGTAAGTTATAGGTTAGACCTTATCTTATCCTCTAACTATAGTAACGTTTTTTTAATAATATTACACGTTACTATATAGTTAGTAAGTATAATAATAGGGTCTCGTCTTAATAAATATAATATTAGCTAGTACTTCTCTACTACCTAAACTAAGCAAGCTACTTTGAGTTTAGTAGGCTAATATTTCTATTCGGCTTAGTTAAGGGCTTTGCTAATATAAGTAATTAGGCGTATATTAGTATACTTAATAGCGTTGCAAGGCTTCTACTTGACGTTATTAGCTAGCTAGAAGATTAGCGCGGAGTATCTATATTCCTTTAATAAGTTAAGCTAAATAAATAGCTACTTACTAGGGTTATGGTAAAATAAGGCATTATCTGCTATTAATATATCCTTAATATTATTAAAGCTAGCTTCTTCTTCTAGCGTAGGTATAAAGCTTCTTTTTTAATAGAAGACCTTTTATATAGCACCTTTATCCTTTCCTTAAGCTTAGGCTTTAGTAAGTAACGTTATTTTGCGTTATTAGGGCGGTTAAATATAATTACTATAACGTAGTATTATATATTATAGGAAACTAGTTACTCCTATCTAGTATTTAAGCTAGCGAAGGTTTTAGGGGTACTTAATTTTCTTAATAGTATTCATATAGTCCTATGTATTTAATAGTTTAAATATATTAATAGTAAAGCTATATAGCTTAATAGAAGGGTATTATATAAATAACCTTTTTATAGAGAGCGAGAGCCTAATGTTAGCAAAGAGTTTAAGAATTATATTTAGGTACTTAAGGTAAGTATCAAGGTTTTTTAAGGTAATAATAATATTATTAATAAATATATAGGTATATTCCTTATATAGTTATAAAGGTTTATCTATAACGCGTTAAGCGTGAGCAGGCGAATTATAGAATCCTATTAGTGCTACCTTTGAGCGGTCTTATCTATAATAGCTAACTATAGTGAATTAGTCCTAAGATTCCTTCGTAATAAGGAATTAGTAAAAGAAGGACTAAGCGTTAATTATAGTAATCTATAGTTTACTATAAAGGCGTTTAATAATATCTTACTATAGTAGTATAAGGTATATGTTAGGGATTATAGCTTTATTAAGAGCATATAGGTCTATAACTATTGAACCCTTATGCTTACTATCTACGATTCGCTATATTATAAATACTAGGGCTCTAAGTAGTATTGGTCTAGACTTACTATATTTTATATAATCCTATATATAGAGCTTATCTAAGGTTTTATTAATAAGTTTCTTATCTTCCTTCTTAACTAGGTAAGGTTATTATCTAACGTTTATATTCTACTATCTTTTAATAAGTTTAACCTTAAGGTATTAATCCTCTAGAAGGTTAATTAGTCCTTAGTCCTTCTAGATAGCATAGTAATACGATATAACCTCTTTAAGGTGTTAAATAGCTTTAGCGTCTTAGTTATAGATATATATACCTTCCTTAGTAATAACTACTAGTAAGTTTTTAGGCTTAGTTATACCTATCTTACTATTTAGGTTAATATTCCCCTTATAGATATCTCTGCTATTCGGCGTTATATTATTATTTATTATACTATAGTTAGCGAGCGCTTCCCTGCTAGTTAGGTTAGAGATTTCTACTTATTCGTTAACTAATAGTTCTAGTAGCTAAGCAAGTATTATAAGCTTGCGATCCGAAAGGCTAGTAATAGCGTGATATATTAGATCCTTATATAATAATATTAAAAGGCTATTTATAGTTAATTACAAGTCTTTAGCATAAGGTATCTATTAGACTTAAAGGGCGCTAGGGTTCTAAGCTTAGCACCTTATGTAATCTTTAATAGGTAAGGAGCGTTATTAATAATAGGAATGAATAGTAAATTACCTATATACGTATATATATACCCTTCGTATTTTAGGCTAAATAAAAGGGACTCTATTTTACTAATAGTATATTAATTTAAATAGCAGAGCGATCGTATAGTATAATAGTTATATTTCTTATAATATATATATTATAAACTTTCAAAGGGACGTTTAAATAGATCTAAGAGGGAATTTAAATATTATTATAAGATACGATTTAGACGCACGATTCTAAGTTCAGGACGTTAAGCCTATTAGGTATATTAAGGTCTTACCCTATAAGTAGATTAGTATCTAAATACAGGATAAGCTATATACTTATATAGAGCTTAGTAGTTATTAACTAACTATTAGATCGGTATCCTTATATAAGAATTACAAAGGTTACTTAGGCGATAGTCTTAAGGCTTCCTATACCTTAGAGCTTAAATACCTTAGGTTATCTTAAGAAGGTATAAAACTACTATAAGTAGGCTTTACTTATAACTAAGCGGTCTATGCTAGTATTAATATAGACTATAATTAGTAGTCCGTCGTAATAGCCTCGGATAATAATCTTAGTATATATATAATAAAATAAATATATAACTATATATTACTAGGGCTTAACGGGACTAATAAGCATTATATTTAGCTAAGGGGATAGAAGGGTCTAATATAAGAAGATACCCTCGAGGTTAGCGTATAGCTTAGCGTTATAAAGGTAGGTTTTATAAAAGTAGATTCTAGGATCCTTAAGGAGCGAATTCTAGAATAAGTTAATATTAAAAATAGAGTACTTATCCTTATATCTAGGGATATAACCTAGAGGGTATTTATAGTAATGAGCGGGTTAAGTAACTAGGTTAATATACTTAGGATCGTCTTCCTATTGCTCTTAGTTATCCTCGTTATTAGTACTAATAACTAAGTCTTCTTTATATAAGTCTAAATCCTTGCTAGCCTTAATATACTAGATATAGTGAAAGTTATATTTATCCAACGAAGTATATGCTTCCTCTTCAGCTTACTTATCCTCTTCTGCTTACTTATAACTAGTCCCCTTTATTATATAGGCTAAAAGGTAACTAGGCGGTTAAGGATATTAAATATATTAACTAGGCTATTTGCGTTAATATTCAGGTCTTTATTATTAGTTAAACTAAATTTCCTTATAAGAGGAGCTTGATAAGGGTTTAGTAGTGATATTAGTAGCTTGCTTTATAGGTTTTAATAATAATAAGCTAGTTATAGTCTCTTTTAGGTTTATATAGTATAGATAATAAGTAGTAATAGTACGGCTTATTCTCAATGTCTCTTTTAGTAATAATCGCGTTAAATTAGTTCCTATATAAGTTGTTTTAATAGATAGTTATACTAGGGCTCGCCAGGATCCTTTTATAACTATTTAATACTAACTAGGGACTATCTTCTATAGGCTTGCGATAAACTTATTATAGTTTATCTTACTAGTTACTTAAGGAATACTAATAACTAGCTCTACGTCTATGTTATTATATATAATAGTTAATACCTTAGCTTCGCTCTCCTTAGTATCCTTATAAAGTTAAGCTACCTTAGTTATCTAATATTGAATATCGCGTTAATTATATATATTATATAGAGTATACCTCTCTTTTATTAAATATGCTTTAGCGATTTCACGTAGTAAATAAGAATATTTAAGTAATAACTCTTTCTAATAGTCTAATTTATAATTAGGGTCCTTAAGTTCTACCTTCTTATCTAATATTAGGTTAGTATAGTACTAGTCTAATACGTACCTTAATAAGGTTTAATATAGGTTAAGGGTAGCTATGGCTAGGTTATTATTATCCGATTTAATATAGCTATTAATAGTATTAATAAAACGGTATGTATTCTAGTAGATAGTCTTTGAAGTACTATTAATATATATATTATTAACTTCGTTATTATATGAAAGCGCATCGAATAACCTAATTATATTAGTCTTACAACGAGGGGTCCTACGCCTAGGTTCTATAACTAATATACTAGTTATTACCTATACTACCCCTTCTTTATCTCTAGAGAGAAGGGATATAAGGAAGTTATAGCTAACTAAGAACCTATTAAGGTTAGATAATAGTTTAAGAGTATCTCTTAGCCTAGCTAGTAGTTAAGGGTATTAATCACCTTAGCTATTACTACTACTATAACTAGGGCTACCTCCTCTACTATTTTAGCCCTTAGGGTTATTATTATCGCCTCTATTACTGGGATCTCTAGGTAGCCTAGGTAGTAGTAGTTATAAAGGAGTATCTTCTATATATTTAATATCCTAATTATATCCTTTACCTTTATTAAGGTTTAATAATCTAGCTTCTAGTTCCTAGGCGCCTATCTTATTATATTACTTACCCTAGCTATAAATACTAGGGTAACTCTATAAGTTACTTAGCTTAGGTATAAGCGGGCTACTTATTCCTTTTGATTAGGTTAGGAATAAAGTACTTAATATATCTTTACTTTCTTTAAATAATATATAGAATATATTTAGGCTTAGCTCTAGCGTTAATATAATAGTTATATCCTTTAATTTAGGTTTAAGAGGTAGGAGTTATAGACTATTTATAAAACTTCGGTTAAACTTATAATATTCCTCTAGAGTTAATAGGAGTGCTAAGAAAGCTTTAGGGATTATTATTATATTAAGTTTAGATATAGGTCTTAAAATATCTAGCTTATTTATAGCTTTAGCTCTTAGGGTCTTATAGCCTCCCCTCTCTTTAGCCTCTTTAAAAGGGAGCGTTAGGTCTAGTATCTAGCTTTGATTAGTTTCTATCCTAATATATTAATTATAATAAAGGAGGTTAAGGTAATACTACTATCTAATAGTATTAGTAAAGAGTTATAAGTTCGTTATCTATACCTATAGGACCTTACCTTAAATATATTAAGTAGTCTTATATACTTCCCTATATAGTAGTAACTTTTAAATATACTTATAGCAGTTTACTAAATATTATTTAAAGTTCTTATAAGTAATACTTATAATACTTATTTTTATAGCTAACCTAAGGAGGGTATACTTATTCTAAGTAACTAGCGCGTAGAACTTATTAGGGTATAGCTTAAGCGCTATTATAAAGTTTATAATAGTTAAATAGTTAATAGGTTCTAGAAAGTTAGACTTAAGACCTTTTTTAACCTTATAATCTAGGTATAAGTTATAAGGTATTATTATTATAGAGGTTTAATATCTCTTAAGGATATCTCCTAGTTAAGGGAAATAGTAAAAAGTTAGTATCTTTTATTAATATTTCCTAGTTAAGGGAAAGGGGGAGTTTAAAGGTTCTTAATAATATATAATACCTATAGGTATTCATTACTAAGATATTACTTTATATAAACTTAATAGGGTTAGCTATCTATATAGTTAAGTATCTTCCTTAATTATAAGGGATATTCTTAGTTATAAGGGAATATAGCTAACTATTAAGGTCGTACTATTTATTAATATAGTCTATATAATAAGTGAAAAATATAGGTCAAAAATCTATAAATTTAAAAGGTTTTCTCCTTAAAGGCGATAAGCCCTTTTATAAGGGTTAATACGTTTAGGTATATTTAATGCGTTAAACGCGTTGGATGCCCTTGAGCGGGATGACTGCGCTGAGCGCGTTTGGTATTAATATCTCTTATTAATATTTTCTAGTTAAGAGAAAGTGGGAGTTGAGAGGCTTTTAATAATATATAATGCCTATAGGTATTAACTACCAAGATATTACTTCGTATAAACTTAATAGGGTTAGCTATCTATATAGTTAAGTGCCTTCCTTAATTATAAGGGATATCCTTAGTTATAAGGGGATATAGCTAACTATTAAGGTTATACTACTAATTAATACGGTCTATATAGTAGGTTAAAAACATAGGTAAAGAATCTATATATTTCGAAGGTTTTCTCCTTAAAGGTAATAAGCCCTTTTATAAGGGTTTATTACGTTTAGATATGTTTATCGCGTTTAAGTATGTTTAACGCGCTGAACGCGTTAGGCGCCCTTGGGCGGGATAACCGCGCTAAGCGCGTTCGGTATCACTAATCCTCTTAATATTAGGATTTCTTTTACTTACTACGCCTTATATAATACTATTTGAATTATCTACGGAGGTATAATAGAAGGGTATATAGAGCTATAATACTTAAATCCCTAATCTAAATCTTTTTCCCTTATAATAAGAATAGCTAAAAGAAGCTTCTTTTCTTTAGGTTATAGATAATTAATAGTCTTTAGGATAATATCTTATTTAGCTCTTATAAGCCTTATTCCTAATTTAATAGTTAAAGACTTTAGTATAATTAGGCCTATAAATAGGGCGCTAGGATCTAGTATTATATTCTTCTTACACCTTTCTTATACTTTTAACTTCTACTCTAGGTCTCTATCTAGGGTTAAGCTATCTAGTATAGTATTATTAATAGGTTAAATCTTCTTATCTTTTATCTTATATATTATATTAATACCTTCTATTAGTAATATAGGTATTATTAGTATAGGTTTATAATTATTATAGGAGAAAGCGGTATTTATAGCTATAATAACTTTAATACCTCTCTAATATACTAATTTATACTTCTTCCTAGGCACTTTCTTCTTTAATAATCTTTTCTTAGGTCTAGAAATATAGTATTAAGAATTAATATTATAACTATTATATCCTGCTCTATATCTAGTACTTATAATCGCTTTATAGATATTATTAAGCTTAGGGGTAACTTTATTATAAATTATAATCTCTAGGATTTTATTAAAGATTAATTTAAACTCTTTAAATATAGTAATTACTTCTTTATCTAGGTCTAACTTTTACTAACTTTGTTTAATAAGTTATAAGAGCTTTTAAAAGCTTATTTAATCGCTTTAATATCTTAATATACTCTTATACTTCTTAGCGTTATATCTAGCTTTTCTTTATCCTTAGCGTTATTAACTTATTAATTATCTCTTATAAAGTCTAAGCTTATTATTATATTAGATCTATTAGTAGTAGCCTCTATTTCCCCTTTTCTATAGGAGATATAAGGGTATATTAATATTAAGAAGAAATAAAGTAGTCTATCTTAGTAATAATTTCTAGAAAGCAAGTAGTTAAGTCTGCTATATAAAATAATAAGGGGATATTAATCTTAATGTCCCTAGACTAAAGGACTCTAATAGTTTAGTTCTATATATAATCTAGCGTTATTCTAGTTTTTAGGATAAAGGAGGCTCCTAGTACTAGGTCCTTATTATAGGCATTCTTAAGGAAAATAAAAAAGCTAATATCTTAAATCTAATTACTACTAATATAAATATTCTTTATAATTATACTTATAAATTAGGTCCTCCGCTCTCTATTAGTAATCCTATAGACCCCTATACTTATCTTAACTATATCGCTCTATAAGCTTATATACTTAATATAACCTTTACTAATAAGGTTAATAGTAGAACTACTATTAATAATTCCTCTAATTAGCATATTTTCAGGGCTATAAAGGGTAATAGTAATCTACTAGTAGGTTATAATAAAGTCTAGAATAGTAATACGTCTTAGTAGTAGAAGTAGTATAGAATCCTGGTCCTTTATTATAATACTTATTTTAAAAGCAGGATTCATTATATAGTAGTTAAATTAGATTACTTCAGTATATAAATACTTAGCCAAATCTACTAAGATAATAGCTAAAGTTACTTAGCTTTTAGAATAGTTCTTATTGTTATTCTATCGATCTATCTATTCCTAAAACTCCTTATTATTAACTCCTATCTTATTAAACTATTCTAGGAGTATAATATGAATAAGAATAAAGACCTTATATACCTTTAAGTTATATCTTTCCTTATACTTACTAATTATAGCTTTAGTAGTATTATAGATCGTTCTATCCTAATCTAGCTAGTTCTAATAAAAGAAGGCTTTAGGGATAGCTACCTTCCTATTTACTCTCTTATTATATAGCTCTAGGGTAAGAGTATAGCTAGTCTATAAATTACTATATTAAATCTAAGGCTTATCTAATTTATCTTACCTTAACTACTTAACCTATTCCTTAGCGGCGTCTAGTAATATAATATCTTTAGCTTCCTCCTTATTATCTAATAGGTTTATAACTCTTAAAGTAATTTAAATAAGAAAGTCTCGAATTATAAGTAGGTCCACTATTTAGGAAGATTAGTAATAATAAGTATTATAAGGTTCTATATAATAACCTCTAGCTTTCCCTCTTTCTATAGTAGTAATATCTTCTATTAGGTTAATATACTAGTTCTTTAGCTTAAAGCTAAAGGACGTCGCGTGTATAACGTTATATAATTATATATTGTCCTTTAATAAATCTATAAATCTAATAAATAGTTTAGGGTAAACCTTATCATAACTAATAAGCCTTATAACCTCCTCTAAAAGCTTTAGCTACTATTTCTCTACTAACTTACTTATAGTAACTATATACTATAAAAAGGTATCCTTATTAATTAGGATATACTTTAGAATTATCTAGCTATCTATTAATTTATAGCTATAGCCTTTATAAATAATACCCGTCTTAACCTTAGTGCTCGCGTCTAGGGTGCCAATAAAGTAATAAGATAATAAATAGTAATAGACCCTATGCTAGCTAGCCTCGGGATACTTAACGTAGCTAATAATAATATAGTTAATAGCGCTATAAAACTAGTAGGTTCCTATAGCTCAGAAAGGCACGTACTATAGTAGCCTATCTTACTAGAAGCCTCTATAGCCTCCTCTTACTCTACCTCTTCTAAATCCCTAGTATTACTAATATCCTCTCTAATAGTCTCTACGTCTAGCTTATAGAGAAAAGTGTTACTATTATTAGTATTATTAGTATTAAGTTTCTAAATAGTCCTAAGATTATTATTTATAAGGTTTAGTAGCTTCTATAGTATTTAAATTAAAAGTATTATCTCCTTAGCTAATAACACTCTTAATAAAGGTTAAAATATCTATCTTATAATTAGCCCTATTAATATTTAAGGTCCTAAGGCTTTCTATAAGAAAGTTAATAATTAAGCTAGTAGTCTAAGCTATAGAGGGTTCCTTAGCTTTAGCCTTCTACCTTATTAGAATTATCTTTATAGGGACTTAAACCGTTATTATTAGTTTAGGCTTAACGAGGCTAGATAACTACTAAAGTTCCTGGCGGGTAGTAACCTATTTAATTAGAGTATCCTCTACTATAACTTACGATTTTAAAATAACCTTAGTAAGCTAATAACTAAAACTCTAAGCTATAGCCCTTATAGCTGTCTCTAAAAAGCAGCGATAAGTAATATAAACGAGCTTAGTATTAGTAAGTTCTAGGTCTCTACGCTAGATAGCTCTTTATTAAAGCTATTAAATAGTAGTAATGAATATTATTACCCAGGAAGGGTTATTACCCTTAATATAAGATCCTATAACTAGGTTCTAAAGGTCCTTATTAGGGTCCTAATAAGACTTTAGGTCTATAAATCCGAACTAGTATAGAAGTTCCTCCTTAGCTTCCTTCTAGGTCTTAGCTTTACTAATATAAGATTCTACTATATCTTAATAATTACTAGAGCTATATATATAGACCTTATTCTTTATATTATTATTAGTCTTATAGCAAAGCTTTAAAAAGCTCTTATAGTTAGTAATAAAGTCTAAGATATTAGTACTAAAAAACTTAGGCGCTCTAGTTAAATAGGGAGTTATTATTATAATAGTAGGGCGTCTTATAAGGAGATTAGTAAGGGCTATAATATCCTAAATAGTATAACTTCCTTTAGGGGAATATAGACTGCTCGAGGGTATTACTCCTATCCCTAAAGTAGGATTCGTAGATCTATCTATATTATTATTAGAGGCTAGCTATCCTATAGCATAAGGTTATATCTCGCTAAATAAAGCTCCTATAAATCTTTCTTTAGGCTACTTCCCCTTATTAAAAGAGGATCTAGTATCTAAATTAGCTAAGGAAGAAGAAGATATAATACTTATAGGTTTATAAATATTAAAGTTAATATTATATAGTTAAAGTAATAAAGTCTTCTAGTTAATAAAATAAAGTTATTATTATAATATCTTTTAAATAGAAAGATAAAGTAGGTAGTAATAACTTTCTTTAGATAAAATAAAAAAGGAAATAGTATAAACTAAATAACTAAATAAATATAGGAAAGGTCTAGTAACCTTAATCTTACTACTCTAGGCTCTTATAGACCTACTTTAAGCCTTATTACTTAATATAGAAGGGTCTTCCTAATAATACTCTTATCTTAGAAAAACTCGTAGCTTTATTATATTAGTATCTCTTAAAAGTTAGCACGTCGCTCTTAGTATTTAGGGCTATAATAGTAAGGGGTTTATTAGTCTCTAGTTATTAATCTAGTTAATCTCGCTATACTTATTAGCTTAGTAAGACTGCTAATATCTATATTAGTATTATATATAGCTATCTTAGCTACTTTAGCGATAGCTTACTAGTTAAATAATAATAGTTATAATAATATATAAGGGGTAAGGAAAGGGATATACTCGCTGGAACCTACTAATAGTATAAAAAGAGAGAAAGGGAGGATTTTAAAGTCTACGTTATTCCTACCTTAATTCTATAAGAAAGCATAGCTATTACTATTCCCTTAGAACTAAGGTAGGTCTGCGAATATTTTCTTCTCTTTTAAACTACGTTTTATTATTAATCGTATTATTATTATTCGTTATTTATAGATTTTGTAAGCTATTATTACATTTAAAGTAGATTAATGATATATATATATATATTAATCGTAGGGATATATAGATATAGCGAAAGTATCTAACTCTCTAAGAAGCTTATAAAGGCTATTAAAAAGAGTAAAAGAATCCGCCTCTAAGTACTATTAGAAAGGGCTAGAACTACTAGGAACTAGAAAGATAATAAATAATATAACTCTACTTATAAATAGGTAAAAATATTAAAAATAGACTTAAAAGATATATAATATAATTCATAGACCTAATTAAAAGGGATTATCTAAATTAGGTATAGACTTACTAAGAACATACTAGAAAACGAGGTATAGGATTATTAAGGTACTAGTTATAATAATATATAAATAATCCTAAAGTCTACTACGCTCCTCTCCTCTATTCTCTACTATATAGTCTTCCTGCAATAGGTCCGTGCGCTAAGGGGGCTTTTTCGAAAGCTGCGCAGCTAAGTCTATCTCATCCTATCCTAGTACTTACTCTACCTCTATGCCTCTACTAGGGAGAGGAGGGCTAGGAGGGGGCTCTAAACTACCCTTATTAATACCCTCCTCTCTATCTATCTCCTTAGGGATTATAATAATAATAAGGTTAATAATATTCTAAAATATAATTATAATAATAAAGGGATTATAACTTACTAGGGGCTATCTTCTTAGACTACTTAGAAGGGTAACCCTAGGGCTTCTTAACTTATAAACCCTTACCCTTAGAGCTACCCTCTATAGGTTATTTCTACTTCTTCCTTTACTCGCTATATAATATATTTATATATTATATATTAATTATAAGAAGGAAGAATATATATATAACCTTATTATTACTCTCTAGGGGAGCAGGGCGCGACCCTCTACCCCTAGCTTTATTCTTTCCTTTAGTAGCGCGCGCCTTCTTAAGGGCTATAGCTTAACTAGTCTTCTTTTTAGGAGGTATTTATAAATTTCTTAGTATATTATAATAGCTTCAAGATCGTCGCGCGATATATATACGCGCGTGTAATAAGGTTATTATTAGGGCTAAAGTTAGGTATATATATAGTTATTATATTATATATAGGGAAGAGTTAAGAAGGTAGGAGGGTAGCTAGGTTATTTTATTTAGAGTTAATATAAGAGTCGCTACCCTACCTAAGCTAATAGAAGATAGCGGATTCTACTGCTATTAGTAACAGTTAGTAAATAAAGGGTATTATAATAATAATAGTAATAGTTATAAAGGTAGAAAACTATAACTATTTATACTTCGCCTATACCTAATATAAATAACTTTACTTTATTATCTGCTTTATAAATAGGCTTATTAATAGGTTATTTATAGATATATCTCTTTATATTTAGGTATTTTAAGGGATATTATATATTTAAGCGCTTTTCTAGCTACTACTATATCTAGGGGGGTATATTATAATACTAAAAGTATTACCTATCCCTAGCGTAGCATATAACTAAAGTTAGCTCCGGAATAACCTTTTTCTAGGGGGTTATTCCTCTAACCGTGGTTATAAATAACTATATTATAGCTACTCTTATTATAATAGAATAAGCTCTTTTGTAACTATAAATATAGCCCTATAGAACGTTTCTCAACAAAAGTGCTGTGGCACCGTCACTGATTGTGATTACGACGATGGTGGGTAGTTCAATTCTATCTCAAATCATCATTTGCTAACCTTCTCAGTGGTATAAACGTCAAGAGCAACCTCCTCGCATGGGAATTTGGTATCTCGGCATAGGCGGCGGTGTCATCGTCGGCTCTTTGATTTCCTTCGGCTTCCAACACTACAGAGGCACTGGCTTTACCTCGTGGCAAATCATGTTCCTTATCTATGGTTTGGTCACGGTTGCTGTCGGCATTACCGTCCTTGTTGTCCTTCCAGACAACCCAATGAGCGCCAAGTTTCTGTCCCCGGAGCAGAGAGTCTGGGCTATCGAGAGACTGCGGGCGAATCAGACAGGAGTCGAGAACAAGCACTTCAAATGGCCTCAATTCATTGAGTGTTTTACTGATCCGCAAACCTATTTGTTGTCACTCATAACCATCACATCCAACGTTCCCAATGGCGCCGTCTCTTCCTTCCAGGCGACGATTATTAAAGGATTCGGATACACATCAAAGGAAACGGCCTTACTGTCCATTCCATCCGGTGCCGTCAGTATTGTGTCGATCCTCGCAGCAACCAATATTGCCGGGCGGTTTAACCAGCGCGCCATCAACATCATCTGCCTACTGATCCCCGGTGTCATCGGCGCGGCGCTCATGGCATTCCTGCCTGAGGGTAATAAAGCAGGAAAGCTCATCGGCAACTACATGACCAACTATATCGGCGCGTCTTGCCGTTATTGTACTCACTGGTCGGCGCAAATTACGCTGGGCACACGAAGAAGGTTAGCCATTTCGCCCGCTGCTGAACTCGCAAATACTGATTTAGAGCCACAGGTGACCATGAACGCGACCCTCCTGATATGCTTCTGCGTGGGTAACATTATTAGCCCTTTGACTTTCACGGCGGAGTCTGCGCCAGAGTACATTCCCGCAAAGACGGCCATCATCGTGACATGCTGCCTCGCGATGTCATTCACACTCATTCTTCGCCTCTACTACGTCTAGGAGAATAAACGCCGCGACAACCTGGTGCGCACCGGTGAATTGGTATATCTACAGGATATTGAGTTCAGTGATATGACAGATCGCTTGAACAAAGAATTCAGATATACGCTATAGTGTGTTAGTAAGAAACGCAACTGCCGTCCTCACGGTAAGATAGCCTGCATCCTACGCCAAACAGTCTTTGCACTCCAAAGCACAATTCTAGTCAGCTGCATGAAATAAAAAGTGTATTTTTGAAAGCGATGGATGTGAGCAAGTTATCTAGTCCGTTGCATAACCCTAGTGACTGCCAGTATCCAAGCTTTCCCCGCGGTCCGCCACCCTTCGGAAACTTATCCATTTTGCTCGTTACATACCCCAGATCCCCGAGACTCGGTCCTTGGCAAGTTTTGAATCAGTGTCGACTTTTGGAGTGGGCCGACGCAGCCCTACGGCGACTATTTTTAGGGTGATCTTAATCTTGCCTTCCGTGCCGATATCCGTGACGGCTTGAACCTGGCGGCCGTGGACCTCCGATCGTCGTCTGAGTTGCGTGGCATCAACCTAGTAGTTCCAGTAGCTCGGGCCTCTTTTCAATCGCCCCCCGTCGCTGCCGCCTTCTCCTGATAAGTTCACTTGATTACTATCGTCTGACGTTCCAGCTATGAGGCACCACTTCATCCATAATAACTTTTCTTGCTCTGCTTCGGATTTCAGTGTTCCTTGCACTATCCCTCGTTTCTTATAGCAGGTTTCACTTCACTTCCTCTTTACGTCTTATAACTCATACCATAGTACGAAGGATATCCAAAGTCCATCCGACAAAGAACTGATTCTGTTTATAAGTTCGCAACATAGAGTCCACTAGCAAGATCCTTACCCACGATGTCCAGACAGACGCTTCAATCATTCACGACCTTTGAGTCACTCATCATGAGTACATCGGAAACCGCTGAGAAGCCGGAGCGAAGCAAGATGCCTCTTCCAAGCTTGCCCATCTACGTTAATCAGCGCAGTGAGCAGCATAGTCGGAGTTGCGGTGTCCATGGTCACTGCGCCGAGGTGGGAGGGCTACGCCGTTCTTATTCCAGTCATTCTCTCTTCGATGTTCTACAACTTGTGGCTCCGTCGCCATGTCGCCTATGACTAACCTGCGTTTGGACACTGTTTGAATCTTAAAGAGGAAGCAGTGATTCGACAGCTCGAGTTGGCCACAGTCACATGGGAAGAGATCAGAAGACAGGCTTCACCGCTCCAAAAGGTTGCTGGTGCTACATCTCTGAGCGCCGTAATCTAATTTTGCATTGCAAACGACCTATTGGAAGACCTGTGTGTCCGTCCCATGAAGAACAAGACACTCGCGGCTGACCTTGTCGATCGTGAAGCCATAGAGATGGTCATTGACCTGAAACGCTTGCTCGAAATGCCGAAAGAAAATCAACCCATCATCTTCGAGGTCGCGAACGAGACTTTGAAAAGGAGAGGACTATTGCACTTCCAATATCGCAAGCGATATCTGGCAGAAGTCCTCGGCACCATGTTGTATCTTTCCCAGCACACGGCATAACCCAGGAAAGCCTATGAGACTCATGAAACTCTTAGCATATTGATAGTTATAATTCCCAATCCGTAATATGCCTATGTAACGACAGCTGGTATTTGCGGCTTTCAAGCCTTTTATGAACCCCTCGAAATCTTGGAAGGCGGAAACGATCGTAAAACTGCGTCAAACCCCTCATTCGTTACACATTGCGC
Organism: Colletotrichum ledebouriae; assembly: GCA_036785755.1. NCBI lineage: Eukaryota > Fungi > Ascomycota > Sordariomycetes > Glomerellales > Glomerellaceae > Colletotrichum > Colletotrichum ledebouriae. The sequence goes on along the minus strand of JAVHLU010001170.1, from coordinate 11,449 downwards.
GCCTCTTACCTAATTATTCCCGACTCTCAGAAAGCAAACAGTTTTCCTAACTTGACATCCTCAACTTCCTTATCGCCCCTTCTCTTCGGAAGGCGCAACAACAATGGTTGCGGGTACGTCAACACTCTCCGCATCCTTCGTTTTCTGCTTCCTTTTGAACACGCCCCCAACGGCGGAAAACATCTTTCCGAGAAGCCCGTAGACAACCACAAAGGGCTTACCAACAAACTTAGCGGCTTTCCTCGAACCAAATATCAGGGAAGATGCGCACAACAATTCCCCAGGGAATCGACATGAAGGCGATGACGAGGCAAATGGCCCACTGGCTCCCGTTCAGGCCTCCTTCCTTGATTTCGAAGACGCGACCGCCAATGAAAACAATGCCGACTTAGAGACCGACCGTCAGGAGATTAATAAATATGAAGAACTGATTGCTGTGCACTCCTTCAAGCACGTTGAACTTGTTGTCCAATCTGCGGTTGTTGAACTCGTTGAAAATTTGCATCCATAAAAAGGTGTTGAAGATAATGGTGTCCAGCTGAAGCATTTGATCCTCATTGTTTCTGTCGTAATTGAGAATCTCGGGACCGGCGAAATAGAGCACAATCATGATGACCAGCTGGAAAATGGCTTGGCCAATAATCATCTTCCACATCTGAACGTATGGTTAGTCAATCCTAATACGATAGGCTGGGCCATCACTCACGTTAATATTGATAAGAGGAGCACTCTTCGGCTGAGGCGGTCGGTCCAAGATCTTTTCGGTGAGAGGGTCGGTAGCAAGTGCAAGCGCCGCAAAGGTATCCATAATCAGGTTAGCCCAGAGCAGCTGGACAGCCTTCAACACTGGTTCCATGTGGCTACTGTACATGGCGGTAATGAATGCTAGCATGACTGCGGTGATGTTGACGGTGATCTGGAACTATAATATCGCATTATCAGCCAATGTTCTCAAGAAATTGATCAGCCAGACCCCGGGCGAGATAGCATACCTGGAGAAAATTCTGAACGGCGTCGTTCACAGCACAACCCCATTTGAGTGCGGTTACAATGTAATTGAAATCGCCATCCATCAGCACAATAGCAGATGCTTCTTTAGCAACTTCCATTCCAGAGATGCCCATAGAGAAGCCAACATCAGCAGCCTTCGGAGCCGGGGCGTCGTTCGTTCCATCTCCCGTGACTGCGACGGTCTCCCCTAGGGCTTTAAGCCTGGTGACAAGGATGCGCTTGCCTTCGGGTGACGAACGAGCCGAACCTGTAGCCAAGGCAGGATTGCGTTCATCTCGCTTTCGGAGAGCTTGCGAAAGACCGGGCCCTCCATGATCACGCCCTCTCCGCCCGTATAGATCTCGCACTCTGTAGCGATTGCCTGAGCCGTGATGATGTTGTCGCCGGTGACCATGCGAACCGTAACTTCAGCGTGTTGTGCCTTGCGAACGGCGTCGGGGACGCCCGGTCGAGTGGGATCTTGGATACTGTCGTGATGCCTTTAGCATCGCCCGTTCCCAGCGCGGCACGTGACCCGAAGGCGGCTCTGGAACTACCTTCTTCTGAGGGCTGTTCCTCCGACCTTAGTTATAAATAACCACGTTATAGCTACTCTTATTATAATAGAATAAGCTCTTTAGTAACTATAAATATAGCCCTATAGGACGTTTCTTAATAGTTATAAGCCTAGCTCTAACTAGACCCCTAACTACTATTTTAAAACGAGCCTTTGCTACTAAAAGTACTTATTAAAACTTCCTCTCTCCTATTCCTTCTTTCCTCCTTATTATATACTATCCTCTACTACTACGAACCCTCTATTTTAAAACGACTTTAAACTATAATATCTTCTACTACTACTATAATAGTATTATACTACCTAACTACGCGCAGGGACTTCGCTACTTAGTATATAATAATCTAGGCCGAAGCCTAAGCTACTAGAGTCTAGAAGTATATTAACCTAGATAACCCTAAGGGACCTTCGCGCCCGGGTAAAACCTTATTAGAAACCTTAACCCTCGATATATATATCGCTAAGCGAAACTAGGATACTAACGCCTAGTACCTATAAGAGAAGAGCGCTTATAATTAATATATTACTCTACTTAACTAGGAGGCTCTAGAAGAGGCTATTACTAACGCTACCTCTAGGATATAGATAATAAACGAATTATAACCCCTTTAGCCTCTAACTACCCCGGTTATAATTAATAAGAATACTATAGGTATATAGGAATAGTACCTAGAGCACTTTCGTTCGCTCGCTATATAGGAGTCTAAGCGAACCTATAAGGATTAAGAGTTCGAGCGTATTAATTATCTAGTTATAGAGACTATTACTTATGATATTATTACGCCTATATATATAGAACTTCTTACTAAAGGGGATATAACCCTTCGCAGCCTTATTATTAATCTTAAGCGTTACTACGCTCTAAGCGAGGCTAGTACCCTTACTACTATTTAAGAGGAGTATACTTAGGTCCTTAAGAAGGTAAATAGGAGCGTTAATCCTAACGTATAGATTAAGGACTTTAGGGGTATCTACTTTCGCGCTACTTAGCTTAAGCTTCCTAAAGCGAGTAGCACCCTCGCTTTAAAAACTTTTCTTTAAGTAGTAAGTCGTCGCTTTATACCTACTTAAGCTAATATAGAGATTATAGATATACTTAAATAGGAACGAGCAGGGACCCCCGTCTCTAATATAAGCTAATATACTAATATATTCGAGGACCTCTTATATAAGGACGTACTCTACTTAAGATTATAAGGATAAAGCGCTAGGGTCTTTACGACGCTAGCTAGCTATATAGACGAGGCCGACCTATTAAATATTCCCGCAATAGGTAACTTATCTAGTAGTAAATAGTGCCTATATAGGTTAAGTTATTAATAGCTAAGCGTTAATTATAATCGCTTAGAAGCTGCTCTAACTAGATATTACTAGAAGGGCCCCTATATATTAGTAATAGATACGCAAGCGGCTTAGATCTATAACTAGTTAAATAGTAACCCACGCTTCGCTAACCTTTACGCTAAATTTGCTTATAGGGGCTAGTTACGCGCCGTTCCCTATAAGGGTAAGAACCGCTAAAATAATAAGGGGGGTAATAAGGGTTTATCTAAGAAATCTAACGTAGCCCTAAGCTACCCTACTAACGTAGTAGTAGTTACTTTTTATATAGCCCTTGCGAATAAGGTTAGGGATAATATAGTTAACTTAGACGAAGAATACCTAAGTATCTTTATAACCCCCTACTCAGGACCCTATATATTATATAAGTCTATAGTCCTAGATAACTATAGAGGGACGCACCTAGTAAATAATAAGTCCCTACTTATCCCCTCCTTAATTAAGTACTATAACGGAGAACGGGTTAATTCTAGAATAGCTTTATACCTAATAATTACTAAGGGCATATAGATTATTAAGAACGCTCTTAATAGCCTAAAAGGTACGAATATAGAGGACCTTATACTCTATAATATAGGATATATAGAGAACTTTTATATTAATATAGTCTCTAAAGCGCTACTTTAGAAGATAGGTATCTAGTATTTAGGGTATAACTATACTCTTTGCTTTAGAATATATAAGAAGAATATAGTAATTAAGAAACTTATTAGGAAAGCGAACCTCGCCTTTCTTAAATATAAGCCTCGTTCCTTATACCCTATTCCTAGGTAGATCCCCTAAAGTATTAATACTATTATTAATAATATAAACTACGTGCTTATAATATATAAGTAGACCTCTTTCGCACTACTACTAGACTAAAGTAACGACGCAATGCTTTAGTACCTCTAAAGCAGCTACCTTAGCCCTAAAGCTCTTAAGTAGCTTATCCACGCTACTTAGGGGGTAAGGATTAAAAGCCCGACGCGCCTATAGTACTAATACTACGTAGTTATATACGCTAAATAGGTAATTTTAAGATAAATATTAGAAGATAAAGTAATACGCCCTTACTATAGAATCGCATAGGATCTCTTTAACTACCCTAAAGGCTTTAACTAGAACTAATAGCTCCTTATTATTAAGGACGAGTGCACTAGCTAGATCTTCGTATTTCTATGCGTTAATAAGACCTATAGTAGTATTATACTCGCTCTATATACCTTTAAGCAATAGGTATTTTAATAAAAGGGACTTTCTATTTATAAAATTAGATAAGACGTCGAGAGGTTAGTAATCTCGCTTATAAGCTATATAGGATATAAGGAATAGACCTATGCAGAAGGAATAGAGGTTAAAATAACCCCTCTATATATAAAGGAACTAAATAGCGGAGGGGAGCGGGCTAGTTAGGAAGTTATTACTTAAATAATTAAAATACTCGCTATAGCTAGCTTACTTATAGAACTATAGGCTAAGATAGTACTAACTATGATAATACTTTATAATATAAGCCTACTTAAACGCTATAGCTAGCGTTCGCTACTATAGATCGAAGAGGAGTAGTTCTACTAGTACTTTCGCTAGTAGCAGCCTAATAATAGAGCAACCCTAACCCGCGACCTTCGCCCTTACTAGGGATATATATACGCCTACGGCTGCTATATATACCCCCTTAAGAGGGAATAAGAGAGAGGAATTAATAAGAGAGACTTTAAGGTAGTACCGCGGGGATATATTAGATACCTAGTAGGATATATACTAAACGCCTATAACCTATATAGGATCTAGATCCCCGCGTTATAATTAGTTATTATTATATAGAACGTAACGTTTAATAAATAGACTTTCTATATAAAGAACGAGGTAAAAGAGGCTATCCTAGAAGACGCCGTCTATAGTATAGTAAATAAGATTAAGGAACCTATATCGCGCGTTAACTTTAAATTTTAGATCTTAGGCGTTACGGATAAGGATAAAGCTATATTAATACTTATAGCTAAAGAATAGTTACCTATACTAACCCTCGTTCCTATAACTAAGTTTCTAAGCAGAAGAATCCTAAAACTTCTAAAGGGATAGGTAAGCTAGAAGGGGGGGTAGCTATTATCCCCTAATCCCACGCTAGAGCTAGATAAAAGCCTAGCCCTAATAAGTAGAGTAGTAGATATAGTATATATATTAGAAACGAACTACGTAGACGAAGCTATTAGGGAAGTTAATTCTAAAGGGGAACGGATCGAGGATTATATTATAATTAAACCTCTCCCCGCTTTATAAGACGTTTCTAAAGTAGGTAAGCGTAATAAAAACGAACCTTCGGATAGTAAGCCCTTAAATCTACTAGTATAGCTATACTAGGGTAATAAGGAGAGGGCTAATACTAAACGGGGGTCTAACTAGGTATATAACTAGGAGGACTATAGCTAAATTTATTAAAGCTAATAACTATATAATCTACCGCCTAGTAACCTATAACTAGGAATAATAGAGAACGAACCCCGCTCTAGTTACTAGTTTTTACTATAGTACTATACGGAGCGGGAGCGGGTATCTAGCTTCTTTAAGACTTTTATACCTAATTAGCAGAAGGCCTTCTTAGAAGCTAGTATAGGGCACTATACGCTCTATAGCTACGTTTATACTACTATTCATAGCATAAAGCCCGCTCGCGCAACTATAATAATCTATAAATATCTTACTACTAACGATCTTACTAAGCTACCTCGCTCGTAAAAGGAACTTTTAAACCTCCTATAAGCGCTCTAAACTCGCTTTAAAGAAGTAGCTAAGGTTAAGATAAGCAAATTATAGTAAATAGACACGTAGCGCGTTATTAATTAAGGGATAATAATAAAAAGACTAATCCCTCTAAAGTAGGTATTTACCTATAAATTCAATAAGGATAATATCCTCGATCGATATAAAGCAAGGATCTACGTTTAGGGCGATTAATAAGAGAAGTCACCCCTCGAATAGACTTACGTAGCAACCCTCGCTACTTATACCTTTAGGGTAGTAATAGTAATTACTATATAATTCGACCTTAAAGTTAAATAGTTCGACGTCGTTAACACGTTCCTAAACGCCTCCTAGGACCTAAACGAAGACCCTATTATTTATAAGCTACTAGATAGCTTTAAGTAGCCTAGAAAGTACGTTAAACTACGCTGCGCGCTCTATAGGCTAAGGGACGCGCTACTACTCTAGTATAAGGAGTTCTCCTTAACCCTTTAAAACCTAGGCCTTAAGCCTATAAGCGAAAACCTATACCTCTTCTAGTTAACTAATAAGAAGGTTCTTATTATCTTTTATATAGATAACTTCCTTATCCTATTTTATAGGAACTATAAAGAGGTAGCACGAAGGGTAATTACTAGCCTAAAGGAGGTATATAAGTTAAAAGAATAAGGCCCGGTTAAGTACTATCTTAGAATCAGGGTTATCTATAACTAAGCTACGCGAAAGGTATACCTCTCCCACGACTAATATATCGAGCGGGTTATAAAGAAGTTCGATCTATTTAATTTAAGAGCGCTAGTAACCCCCCTTCTAAACCTACTACTTCTAAAGAGTAAAATAGTAGCGATACTATTAGAGGTAAAGAGTTTCTAAGAGAAGATTAGCTCTATACTCTATACTACTATTATAATTTAACCTAACGTCGCTTTTATATATTCCCTACTCTTAAGATCCCTAACGAACCCCGCTCCTTATTACTACGCCGCTATTAACTAGGTTATATAGTACCTATATTATACTTACTACCTTATAATACGCTTTAGTAACTCGGGGGGTAGGTAGGTATTACTAATCGCAAGTAACGCTTCGTTCGCAGATAATAAGGAGATATGGAAGTCGTCTTAAGGGTATATAATCTCGCTCTTCAGAGGGCTAATTTAATAGAAGGCTGCTTAATAAGCTATAGTTATAATATTAATAATAGAAGTAGAGCTTCTAAGCCTTAAATATACTACTAAGGAGATAATCGCTCTTTAGAGGCTATTTAGGGATATTACTCTTAAACTCGGTAATATCTAGAAGATTTATTATAATAACTAATAAATAATTCGTCTTATAGTAAGCGAAAAGGAACGGATCTTAACTAAGCTATAGTATATTAATATTTAGAATATATAGCTATAATAAGAATACGCTAGAGGATCGTTTAGCATAGTATATATACTAATAAATAATATACTAGCTAATAGTCTTATAAAGGTTCTTAACTATAAGAAATTTAAGAAGTTCTATTCGCTCCTTAATCTAAAGGATATATAAAGAATAATTATAATAAATAAGGGACGCTCTAGATAAGTATAGGAGGGCTAGCAGCGCCTAATTTTTAATTAATTTATAGCCTACTAGCTAGGGAGCCCGAAGTCGCTCTTATAAGAGCAAAAGAATATAACTTACCCCGAAGGGCGCCTTAAAACGCTAATTTCCTACTACTTAACCTTAGAGGATTTGCTTATACTAATCTATTAGGATATTATACGAGGGTAGTAATACCTCTAGTAAATATAAGCTAATAAGACTATTAACTACGTAGCGTACTATAGTAGCTGCGTTACTAATAGGTAGATAAGGAGCGGGCGTGCCTATGCTAACTACTAGCGTTCTAAATAGAACTAGGGCAGGCGAGAGAGCGATAATACTATATATACTAGAACCGCCCGTTATATTAGGAGTCCTACCTAAACCCTTATTATTACTACCCTTCTTTACTATTATAATATCCTCCTTTTAAGTAGTAATAGCCTCGCGGAGCGTAGCTCTCTAACGAGCGAGGGTTTATAAGTTATATTAGAAGTTAGTTATAGAAACGAAGCGTATATAGAACCTTACCTTTCTAACCGCTAGGTTATCTAAAGTCTTAGCTTTAGTATATTAGCGGGCTATAATAATAATAGGGGCGCTTATCTATTAATAAGGTACCTTACCCTTATAATAATAGTTATACTTACCCGCTATACTAGGCGAGTACCTTCTATCTAATAAGCCTAAGAGCTTACTTAAAACATACTAAAAGTAGCGCTTGCTAAATAGGAGTACTTACTCCGCCTCTATACCTCTACTAGGGGGAAGAGGGCTAGGAGGGGGCTCTAAACTACCCTCGCTAGTACCCTCCTCCTTATCTATCTCCTTAGGAACTATAATAATAATAAGGTTAATAACGTTCTAATATATAGTTATAATAATAAAGGGATTATAACTTATTAGGAGCTATCCTCTTAGACTACTTAGGGGGGCAACCCTAGGGCTTCTTAAGCTATAAACCCTTACCCTCGGAGCTACCCCCCGCAGGTCGCTTCTACTTCCTTCTACTCGCTATATAATATATTAGTATACTATTTATTAATAATAAGAAAGAATAACGTATATATAACCTTACTATTACTCTCTAGGGGAGGAGGGCGCGCCCCTCTACCCCTAGCTTTGCTCTTGCTTTTAGTAGCGCGCGCCTTCTTCAGGGCTACAGCCCGACTAGTATTCTTTTTAAGAGGTATCTCTAGATATATTAGTATATTATAATAGCTTTAAAGATTATTATATAATATAGTTACACGCGCGCGCGCGTAATAAGGTTATTACTAGTATAAAGTTAGGTATATATATAGTTATTATATTATATATAGGGAAGAGTTAAGAAGGTAGGAGGGTAGCTAGGTTATTTTATTTAGAATTGACGCGATAGCAGCTACCCTACCTAAGCTAATAAGAGATAGCGGTTTCTACTACTATTAGTAAGAGTTAGTAAATAAAGGGTATTATAATAATAATAGTAATAGTTATAAAGGTAGAAAACTATAACTATTTATGCTTTGCCTATACCTAATATAAACGACTTTACTTTATTATTTCTTTTATAAATAGGCTTATTAGTAAGTTATTTATAGATATATCACTTTATATTTAGGTATTTCAAGGGATACTACGTAGTTAGGCGCTCTTCTAGCTACTACTATATCTAGGGGGGTATATCGTAATACCTTTAGTATCGCCTATTCCTAGCGTAGTATATAACCTAAAGGTAGCTCTAGAACTACCTTCTTCTGAGGGCTATTCCTCCGACCTTAGTTATAAACGACTATGTTATAGCTACTCTTATTATAATAGAACAAGCTCTTTAGTAACTATAAATATGGCCCTATAGGACGTTTCTCAACAGATACCAACGATACCGAGAAAAGTGAGATCAGAGGCTGACACCAGCGACGGCATGCCCGTAGGCGGCCATTGCGGATAGTCCTTATAAACAAGTCCGATTGTTCGCAGAGAGCGGCGGGCATACTGATTGATAGTCTTCTCAAGGACCTATCGCCGAGTCGAGTTCATGACTTCTCCATTCAGAGCCTCCAATTTGGCTTGTGTTAAACAGTAACTCAGCAAGATTCTTAAAGCGCCCTTGACCAACAGACGGTATCCCTTTGTGTGATCGCGCAGCTTGATCACAGCAGCCATGCACTTCTTTCCTGAGTCGAATAGCAACATTTGCACAACTTGTTCGTTAGCGCGAGCTTCGGCGAGAGATTATAAGCCGAGATGGTCCTTAGCGAGAGAGAGGAGGGCAGTTTCCATTTTAGATCCAATAAAAGTCGCTTGGTCATCTTCTAACCTTCAAACGCGGTGGAGTTCACGGCAACAGACTGAATGACAAGTTCCTTGATCGCTTTCGGAACGTTGGCGGCCCACTTTGATACAGGAACAGCGATGCCGGACTTTTCGTTATCGGTCTGGGGAAGAGCCGTGAAGCTCGTGTTCAAGAACGTACCGGCCACGATAGTCATTTTATTCGTTATCTTCAACTTCATTAGCGAAGGAACTGTCATCTGCTGTTATCGGAAGAAACTAATCAATGTGCCTGTTTTGTCAGAGCAAACATTCGCCGCATTCCCCATAGTCTCGCAGGCACGCAGCACACGAACGAGATTGTTCTCCTTCAGTAGCTTCGTAGTCGCAAACGCAAGCGCGAGTGTAACTGCCAATAGAAGCCCCTCAGGCACCGCCACGGCAATGATAGCAATCGCGACGACGAGCAGGTCCATGAAAGTTAACGCCTTGTTCGCTGGGAGTTAATTCTCGTTAGGGAGATCGGCGAGGAACCGGAAGAGCAGGATGAAAAACATGAGAGCCGATGCACCACCGCCGAGCTTCGCAATCGCAACAGCAAGGCCCTCAAGCTTCTTCTATAGAGGAGTAGCTTCCACATCGTAACTGACGGACATCATAATCTTGCCGAAGCTGCTGTGAACCCCCACAGATGTGCAAAGGTAGGTGCCCATGCCTGAAGATCGATAGTTGGATTGTCCAATGCGTAACTTGCTTGTCGCAACTTACCCTCCAAGACCTTGGATCCAGAGATGATGAAGGGGCCCAGATCGTTCATGTTGGTGTGCCTTACGTTCAGCAACTTCATAACCTGGTCACCAGCCGTTTTCTTGAGAATGTCGGACTCGCCAGTAGCCGAAGATTCGTCGCATTTGAGCTCTTGACCCTCGATCAAGATGCCACCGGCAGGCGCCACATCGCCGAGTTCAAGATGAAGAACCTCTCCAACAAGAATCTCGTTGACGTTGACGTTAACCATTACAGACCTTCCAGAGCGAGTGACCTTGACTTGGCGATAATCTTTCTTCGTCTTCAGCCGTACAAACGCCTTCGCTTTCTGCCAGTTATTGTGAGAGCCAACGACAACGACGATGATGACAGCTGCACAAATTGCGACACCTGCTCAATTGATCAGTATACGCCAAGGGCATGGGTCGCAGTAAAAAGAAGATTTGTGAAAGTTATACGCTACCTTCGACCCTGTACGCTTCGTAAGTACGCGCTAGGAGAGAAGCAAAGCATCGCAGCTAAGTCCTAGGAAGCTGCAAGTACGTACCGGTCAACGGATGCTAGCGCCCCAGCAGGTCTCTCGACACCTAGTGTCTCGTATAAACCGAGTACCAGGGAGATGATTCCAGCGACAGTCAAGAGAATAATAACCTTCTCGCTCCGCTCAACTCAATGTACATGAGCTGCCAAATCGACTTGCCCTTCTTCGGAGGAAGCATATTGCGACCGTAGACGCGCGTACGTAACGACGACGTGGAGTCGTTTCTCTCGGATAGTATCGAAGGTTTAGAGTTGTTAAGAAACGTCCTATAGGGCCACATTTATAGTTACTAAAGAGCTTATTCTATTATAACGAGAGTAGCTATAACGTAGTTACTTATAAATACGGTTAGAGGAATAACCTCTAGAAAAAGGTCGCTCGAGAGCTAATATTAGTTATATACCGCGCTAGGAATAGGCAATACTAAAGGTATTATAATATACCCCCCAAGATATAGTAGTAGCTAGAAAAGCACCTAACTACGTAATATCCCTTAAAATACCTAAATATAAAGCGATATATCTATAATTAACCTATTAATAAGCCTATATATAAAAGAGATAATAAAGTAAAGTTATTTATATTAGGTATAAGCAAAGCGTAAATAGTCGTAGTTTTCTACCTTTATAACTATTACTATTATTATTATAATACCCTTTATTTACTAACTCTTACTA